>VXAA01002254.1:9316-40486 GCA_013399115.1 Anseranas semipalmata | reverse complement strand
AGGAGGATCTGCTCCATGATCTTCCCAGGCACAGAGGTGAGGCTAACCGGCCTGTAATTCCCCGGGTCTTCCTTTCTCCCTTTCTTAAAAATGGGAGTAATGTTTCCTTTTTTCCAGTCGCCGGGGACTTCACCCGACAGTCATGATTTTTCAAATATGATGGAGAGCGGTTCGGCAACCACATCAGCCATCTCTCTCAGCACCCTGGGATGTATACCATCTGGCCCCACGGACTTATACACGTCCAGCTTCATTAGGCGGTCCCGGACTTGTTCCACCGTCACAGTGGGACGGAGTCCGCTCCTCTCACCCTCTCCTTGAGTTTCAGGGTCCCGACAGACATAGGAGACTTGACCACCAGTGAAGACTGAGGCGAAGCGCTTATTGAGTACCTCAGCTTTTTCTATGTCTGAGGAAGCCAGTTCTCCCTTTTCGTTTATCATTTCGTTTATCTTTTTTCGTTTATCGTTTTATTATTACATAACATTATGAAGGTAAATTGATGACATTCATCTGTAAATTTTATTTTCATCAGATTTGGATGTGCGTTTCCATACCATGACAAAGTTTAATAGTTGGGTAGAGAGTGAAGTGCGATGCTATTGACATAGTGTTGACATAAATATATATGTTCCTGAAGACTGCTTTAAAAATGACCTTTACTGAGCAGGAGATGAAGTCTATCATTTTCTATTATTTCGAAGACTTATTTTTTGTATGTCTACTAATATACTTGAAGATGTCAGTATCTTATTTTAAGAGATTACCAAAAGGTATTTCCTCGTGGATGCCCAACCTTTAAAAGAACACAATCCAAAGAACACAATCATTGTTGTCTGTCTTATAAGTAGTTAATATATTACAGGTTCTTTTGTATACATGGGCACAGAATCTAGAATCTAGAAATTAAGACATCCAGAATAACCATTTACAGCAGTGGGCTACAATATAAAATAAACTGTCCCTAAGACCACAGCTGAGAATTAATGAATTCAGGCTGGAAATATATGTTTAGGGAAACCTAACAGAACACCCTAACTTTCATAAAAATGGAGTTTTCATCAACTCCTATTAAAACAGGCCAATACCTGTATGTTTTTTATAGGGAATATAGAGCCCTCCTTTATCCAGATTTTTTAAGATTGGGCTATTAACACCATGTGAAGAAAGAACTTGTTTGACCTTAACAGCTGATATTTTTATACAGTTTTGGGTCTAAGAGAATGAATTTTGTGATCTACTTTGTCTACTTTTCCTTCAGACTAAGATGAAAAACATGATTTGTCAGGGATATACCACAACTGTTCAGCACATCTCTTCTCAGACATGACTACTAGGTCTTTTAATACCAAATGGAGTTCATAACTATCTCAGTGTTATGAAAGATTTCTTTATACACTGCAGCACCATTCTCAGGAGAAGAAGTCAATTTTAAAAACCACAGAAATTAATTTTTTTTTTTTTGGCTTTCACTACCCGAAAGAGAAATGATTTCTAAATCAGAAATTTGCAAGGGCAATTGCAGTGTTCTAAGATGTATGTTTTGATGAGTGTTTGTGGGATTAGAGAGAGAGGAAGAAATGGATATGGAGCTAATAATTTGTTGGATTATTGTTTTATGTCTTTAAAATAAAAATGTCACTGCAAAGACTGTGTGAATAGTCCTTTTGACGCCTTTCTAATACGACACTGATAAAGTAATTGCAATTGCTTATCTTGAGGTTACCATAATTTGTTTTGCATTGAACTTGGAGAATGTGCTCAGACTGTACGGGCAAAAAGGTGGATTAAAAAGTACATGGATTATTTATTCAATCATTGAGGAAAGCCAGTTTGAAGGAAAGGCCTATTTATGAGGCATTTCATTTAAGAGGGAGATGAAGTGATGGCCTCCCACCTCCAGCAATTTTAACAAGATATTCTCTTCATTTTTTTTGCATTCATTGACAATGTATTCACTAGAGATAACTCTTACTTCCCTTTCCTCCCAAACTAACCATATCTCATTCAACACAATCCACTTTCTTTTCAACACTCCCCTCTCTCTAGTCTGCGTTTTTGCCTTTCCCAGCATTTGATAAAGCTTGTTGAGGCAGTTTCTTTGTCCACCACTTTTTCATATAGCTGTAGCTATGAAAAGACTTTCCTTGGGACTTATTCTTGTCAGACTTCATTGAGTTATGGTTATCTTTATCAAGTCTGCTAAAGTTGTCCAGTAGTGGATACATGATATCTATTATCTTTGGATGCAGTTGTCATCTGGACAATAAATTCCATGAGCTGGGCAGGATTTTCCTATCTATGGCTCTCTTCTAGCTAATACTGTGCTCTTTCAGAGGAACCTCTCTATCCAAATTGTGGTGAATTGTCTATGGGGATTTCCCATGGACAGTAAGGAAGCAGAATAAGTGAAGACAAAGTGAGTAAGGCTAAGTTTTCCTTTCCAGTAGAAGCTCTTCACAGCTTGAGGAGGGCACCAAGTGCTATCAGAAAGGCAAACAGACAGCAGAATTTATATGGTGTCTTTTGTAATTATATGCATGAATGCAAGACACATATATCTGTCTGCTTGTAATATCATTCTGTATGCATGGAGATCTCTTTTTCAAAGAAGACAAAACTGAATTATAAAATTGTGCCTATTAACGCGCCCTGTGTAGGTACTTCATGGTATCTTAAAAGCTCGATTGTTCTGCTGAAATGTCAAAGGCACAACAAATAGCAAAAAAATCCTCTCCAACAGATAGGTAGTTTTAGTTGTTGTTCTTGTTTTAGTTTAGTTTTGGTTTGTTTTAGTGCAATTACCCATGCAATGATCTTTGAAAATGATGCAGGAGTTTTTTCATACTAATGTCTTTCCATAAGTGTCAGCTGAATACTGTCAATAGCAAAGACATATTGTGTCTCAAACAATAGACAAAGATATGCCTTATTAGTAATTACAACAGCAGAAGAGACATTAGTCTAAATTTTATTGCTATAATATCATTAAAAAATACCTACACTTTCCAACTGAGAACATTTATGTCATTAATACAAACAAAATGAGGCTTTTACTCTTCCGTTTCAATGTGATTTTGCCAGGAAATACACAAGACTTGAAAAATGGAGACATTTGTTTGAATAAAAACATCTACTTTTCAAAATGTTCTGTTATACCAAAAACTGCTGAGATTCTGGTGAGACTGGGAACTCATTTGAAACATGGGAATCTAGTGGTACAGTCCAACAGACAAAGTAATGTGTGTTGCTGTTTTAATTTTAAAGTGACACTGTTCTACATTACAGGTGTCTTGTTTTCTTCATGACATCCATGATGCAGTTCACCCCAAAGAATTTTGAATACATTTTCTGTGTGACACAAAGCATACAGTAAAGGAAATATAATTAAAATGTTTAAGGAAAATTTGCACTTATGAACCCAATTTTGAGCTCAATTAGGTCAGTGCAATTTGAAGTCTAGAGGCAGACAAAAGAGGATAAGGCCATTTAAGTCTGTGGAAAGATTCCTGTGACTTCATTAGACTTTGCTCAGGCACCAAGTGCACTGAAAAGGTCACTTTCCTCAATAGAGAGAATTGTACCAGGATCTCTCAAGTATTTTACTCCATATTTTTTTCAGTTAATTAAGAAACTTTGTATTGCTTGTAATGAATAGCCTAGCTGTAAGTGGAAGGTGGCATTTCATGCCTCATTGGCTGACTGGACGTATAGGTTGTCCATTTGTACTGGTTAAGAAGTACCATATCAACCAGCTGATTAGTCTTCCAAGGAAAATGCTAGAAATATGAATAATTAGTTATGAAAGTTCCTTTTTAAAGTGCTTGAAAATATTAAGAATGCCAAACTTTCCCTGATTGAAGATGAACAAAATCGGCGATCTTCCGTATTTTCCATACTGTATCCTTTTCTTTCTATCAGAATAACTTAAGATCCTATCGCCTTTTCCCCTGCTTAGTTAGGAGCATAGGGAAAGCAGACTGGTTGTATTTCCATACTGCCAGACAAAGGCTGAGGCTAAAAAAGAACTACAAACCATTTTTCTCTTTAATTTCTATAATTGTTTCTCTGTGTGTCCAAATCCTGGCCTGGGTCTTTGGAAATGAATCTCTAAGAATTTATAGGAGTTGATACCCCTTAGTCATAAACCTGAATTATAAGATTGTATGGCTTTGGCAGGTCCTCACATAAGTTCCTTGTATACTTCTCTGCCAATGCATTTCAGCCCTGACTTTTAACATCTCCAGTTTTCCTGTCTTGGGCTACTTCGAAACTGAGGCTGCCAATTAAATTATAACTTAATAAAATGATCATAATTTGAAACACACTCTTTCAATAAAAGCAGAAAGTTTCAATAACAGCTAGTTCAGTAATGATGGCATAAGTGATGTTTTTAGTTACATCCATGTAAAGGCACTCAGCCCGGTGGAACTGTATGGAATGCAGTGGGGTTACAACAGAGCAGATCTGTTTTTCTGTGAAGTAAACTTTTTGGGGACATATACTGTATGCACTATCACTTTAGTCATAAATTCTCCGTTGCTGTGCTAAGCGTGCAACAGCCGATGTATGCTTTACATTTTTTAGCTGTTTCTTAAGACTCCTATTTACAATCTTTTATCTTTTTCACTTCATAATTTGCAATTTTTTTACATGATGGACTACCATACAGTTAATAGGCAAAAAAGATGCTGCAAAGACAGTATTCAAAAGGAAGTTTCTTTGTAAGACTAAAATCCTGTAATTTCTGTTTCAAACTTCAGGGAATCAACAGCCAAACATTATTGCTTTCCCTTCTTGCTTAAACTCATGGCAATGCAATAAATTCATGGTAAAAAAAAGAAAATCAGCGCTTTCCAGACAGGGAAAAAAATAGATTTTCAGTCCCTTTTACAGTTCAAGCTGGTGCTGTATATATGATTTGGAATGTAGCTAGATTTTACATTTGAAAGGGTGTCATAATTTAGATAGTATGGGAAAGTTCTGTCTGTCGGATCTTTGAAGAGATGGAGCCTTGTTGTTTGGCATTTATCAGGCATGTGATATAATAGGAATCTGGTTCCTGAAGAGGCTAGTCAGGGACAACAATAACACATGGTTATGTATATACGTATATATATAATTGGTTCATGGCCAAGGAGCCAGTAGATGCAGTCCCAAATATAGAAAATACCTTCAGAATATTTCTTCCTGTTGACTTGTGCTAAGAAGATTGTACATACCTTCTTCTGTGCAGTTCCTCACACTTCATACATTAGAAGTGAATGCCATATACTAGCGTATTTGCCTACAATATTGGAGAAGGAGCTAAGAAACCTTCATTAGGCCACTTTTTATGTGTTACATCTTTGTTGGTTTCAGTTCCAGAACTGCAAAATCAAGATAACAGTGCTTATACTCTGAAGCCTGTTATCTGTCCAAAGCACAAAGGAAAGGAAAGCTGATGTTATTCCAGATGCAGTCCTTTCTATTGCCTGGTTAGCTCACTTCATCAGCCCAAATCCTTGCTGCTGTCGTAGTATGTCTTCAGAACACCATCAACGCAAGTCCTGCTGAGCCACTTCTGTTTCTTGCAAACAGCTGTATTGCAGCTAAATTAATTACAGTTATGTTAGGACTGGTAAAAGGAGGAGCTTGTGTCATAACCAGGGGCTTAGTGATGAGTGGAGCAGCAGCTGGTATATTGCAGCTGGGATCCTAACAATAGCATCCTTTATCACAGTCCTAGACTGGTAATAAATGAAAGCTTTTCTAACAGATATTTCTGCTCACCTTTAAATATTTTGACTAGAAGCTTTGATAGCATGGGAATAGGAAATATAGGAGGTCATGCAGTAATCAATATGCCATAAGCAGGTCCCAGTACTGCAATTAGCATGTTTATTGTACAAATCAAATGAAGACTATCTGTTCATCCAGGCAACCAGCTCTAGACAACCACGAAAGAGACAATGCCTGAGATTTATACAATGTTAAAATGAGAAGAAAGTGAGTCAAAACACTGGGGCCTTTTCAACACATTATTAGGCAATTCACTAGTCAGATCGTATTCAATCTAGACGAAAGGAATCAATGATACATTTAATTAGAAGGTTATTGCTTTTGTGAGAGAACTTGCAGGAGGAATTACAATTCTCAAAAGGTGCGTTTGAAGTGTTTTTCATAGGGCACACTGTGCCACTCTTTATACCTAAGCTGTACAAATGAAGGCATGTTTCCTTCAAACATGGATAATTGCATATCTGTGTAGCTAAGTGACCTGAATTTCAGAGGTGCTGGGCGCTGACTTCTTTTGAAGTTTACAGGTCTTCTCTGCCTGTGAAAAGTAGGCCACTTACATGAATGCCTAAATATAGATTTTGGTACTTGACTTCAGGCCGCCAAGCTTGACAATTTTGGCTTTAATAAATAAAGCAGACCTTCAAATTTGATAGTATATCGGTAAACTTGGCTTTAGCTAGATAAACATTGACTAGATTACAGCAACAGAATGTACATCTTTTGGATCCATTCCACAAACGCTAAGTGCCTAGAAAAAAAATTCCCAGCAGAAACAGGAGAGTAAATTCTGAAACTAAATGCTAGACACAAACACTAGCTTTTGTATGATTACAATTACCACATTGGCCATTGTACAGAAAAATATTTTGATAGACTGTCAGTGGAAACTTTTTCATATATTTATGCATTTGTACCTCTAAGCATAATAATCAGATACTAACATGGCGTCAAATATATAGCTTTGTAAACAATATCTTTGCCAATTTTACCACTCTTTATACCTGGTAGGTTACTCAAAGTTAAAAACTCAAATGAACAATTCAAGACTAGATCCACAGCTGCTGCAAATCCATGTGTTTCATGTACTTCAAAGAAGGGAATATACTGATATAACCCAGCTGAGCATTTGGCCTCTAGAGATGAGTTTACTTTACATTAAACACCAAGAGTGAGATCTACAGGTGGTATAAGTCAAAGCAGGTCAAATGCAAGTTAATGGAGTAATGCTGATTTATGGCAGCTGAGAAGCAAGTAGATTATGACAACAAAGATGTTTCCCATTACACTTCCTAATGGTTTTTTTTTTTTTTTTTTTTAACAGGGAAACTATTAAATCCACATACTGAAGTAGGACAGTATGGATTTGCAGTTTCTGTTTTATTCATGACTTCTTTAAGACCACTTTATGGCTGTAATTCTAAAGCTGTAGATGAGGGAGCTGATTCTGTTACAGAAAGTCTTCCATGCTGCAGAGCAGAGTGTGGGAGTATTATGAGATGGCTTGATCCTGGGGGAAGGAGAGTGGTGGGTTTTCTTCCTGTAAGGTAGTGGCCAGAAGCATCCAGAGGGACAAAGAGCCCTGACAAACAGGAGAAACGTTGGCCTCACATTAATTTCCAAATGTTTTGAGTATCAAGTTTGAACCTGACCTGAGTAAAGAGGTTTTTGGTGTTCAGGTGGAAGCAGAGGGGAGGTGTTTCTACAGTACTTGATAGACATTTATATACGAAGTTCCAGGTACTGGGAGTCCAGTAACATCAAAAGGCTTTATTACTTTACTCTTTAATGCAGCCACTTGGTGTTGTGAATAAAAGTGTTCTCATATCTGCTTTGTGTTTAAGCTGATGCTGTATATACAGCCAAAGTGGATAAGGGAATGAATCTAAATCCTGTATCCAAAGAAGTTCTGATTTCTCTTGGAAAGCTTTCACAATGTATCTAATATACTGTCCCCCAATCCCTTGACCAGAAAAATCAGGAATATTTTCAGTGGGGTTTTGGGTACCCATTTTTCAATGTGGTCCCATCCTTTTCAGTGTGAGCAAAAGCAATCAAATGATAAGAAGAATACATTATGTTGATCTGGCCTCTTTCTCATTTAAGAGAAATAGGCAGTCTATTCCAAATGGATGTTCAGTGCAAAAATTCAGCCAGGGTGATACATACCCGGCAGCTAGGAATTTACATGCAGATCTGATACAAGTACTTTGAAAATCCTGTGCTTTGAGATATTCCTGATCTCCAGATAAAAAATATTTGGTTTGGCACATGCCCATTTTTTTTGGAAAATGGAGACCTGAATTTCAGGAAAAGCTTGAGATGCTTTGAACGTCTGATTTTGGGGGCAGGTTTTACAGAGTTGTTTTGTTGTTGTTGTTTTTATTATTTATTTTAAATATAAATCTTTATGCTGCCTCTAAGGACAGAAAACATGCAAAAATGTATGCATATACATGTCTAATTTAGATGATATGATTCTTTAAAATACATTTGCTTTTCTGAATGTTACTTATTGGGGGGCGGGGGGGAATCAGCAATCCCTTCTATATACCTAATAATAGGTTGCAGAAATGATTCTAAAGTTACCATCAAGAAAGGGAAATTCTGTAGGTTTCCTGTAAAGGCAGTTATTGCATATTCTGCATTTGGAGTTCTTGCCGCGTGCTCACACACAGTGCAGTGTCCTGCTAGGAGTAACCAAATTTGTATCTTGGCTCAGGGCAGTGCAGCAGCCCTCAGAGGTGGTATAACAAAAACGCCACTTAGCTCCCAAGGCTGATGAGCTCTGTCTGTTAATGATGCTTGTCAGCCTAAAGCGTAATGTTGCAATGACTGGTGAAACGTGCCATATCTTCACATGTATGGCTTGTAACTTCTCTGTTTAAAAAAAAAAAAAAAGAAAGAAAAGGAAGAAAAAAAATCAAACAAAAACCCGCAAAAAACTATTAACTGAGTGTAGGGTAGCTAATAGACATAATTTCTTCCTTCTCCATCCCTACAGTCATTCCTTTCACTCCTAGCTCATACCCCTTTATATCATGCTGATTTCCCCATAGCCCATTGGGTTGCAATACAGATGTGGCAGCACAGTACCGCTTCTGGGCCTGGAGCAGCTTACTCACTACCTGCTTAATGTGTTATGGACACTTATACTGTGTCTCCCATTCATGCCTTGGTTTCATTGCACAAGCACAGAGCATTCATGGAAACTTGCACATCTGTTCCTTCCAGAGCAACGGACAGAACAGTGAGTTGTTTTCTGAAAATCATGGATTTATTAGTAGAGTCTTCCACATTTAAGGCTAAGCACCTGATGGGCTTGAGAATATAATTTAATACTTTCTTGAATTGATGCTATGGAGACCAATTCAATTATCCCATTCAAAATCTGGTGTGATGGTGTGACAAATACAACATAAATAACCTCTGCAAATTCACTAGCCGGGAAAAAGGTGATAACCTGCGAATCAACAGGCGTTATTAAAGAAATAGCTTTGGAATTGAGATGGAAAAGGATTCTACCCCATTTAGCAGAATTGCCTAATAAAGTGCATTGTGAAAAGAGGACAGATTGTGCCAGGACAGCAAAAGCTACAATCATTTTGTTGCGAGGTTTCTTCATCAGTACTTATTTTCACTCTTGTGGAAGAAAATGACTTCTCCATATGCTTGAGGGGGAAGGAACAGAAGCTGCAGCTCTGCCCCATTTTACAGCAGGCAGTAGTCCTCTCTCACACTTTTGAGGAACACCTTTGTATTTGTCTCTTTCCTGCCTCTCAGGTGGGGAGGCCTTAAAAATAACCTTCTGTTCTTTCTGGACTAGTTGCTCTTCTTACATCTGATAGCTGGGAATGAAGTCCTAGTATTGATACCTACTGCCTCACCTAGTTTTCTTACACAGGTTTTATCTTTTGTTCCTTTGCATTAAATTATATTGATCTTTTCAAGAGAGAAGATCTGTGCTATTGATTCAATCATCTATTTCTGCACTTTATAAGTACTGAATTTGTCTGAGATAGCTATTTTTGCAGTTCATAACGTATTTGAGTATGGTTCAGATGTTCTTTGAACTCTTTTGAATTAACCACACCTTGCAGGTCCTACCTATGATTGCTAGGCGTCTGCTCACAAAAATGCATCTTCTCTATCTCTTTTGATCTAAACCAAGGTGACTTGCTTTCTGAACATTTTTATAGTAGAACTGGTTTGCCTTTTGTAAAATTAGCAGCTGGAAACAATCTTGTTTATGATTTCTCATCTCAAGTAGCATCTTAACACAAATATTCTACTTTTGTTGATCTCTAAATGGCCCAAAATAATTTGGTACAAGCAAGGAGAAATAATTGTGTCAGGGACAGGAATAGCAAGAGCTCCTTGGTTGAATAAAGCTATGAGAAGAAGTCATAATGGGACCTGCTATCATTTTAATTAATAGAACAACAAAAGAAAGTCCATTACTTACCAATTGGAGCACTGAAAAAAAAGAAAAAGTGATATTGAATTCATTAAGTATAGATTTCTCTTTAAACAAACAACCTAACTAACAAAAAAATCAACCCCTCACCCTGCATCCCCCTCAGAATCAGCAGTATTTATCACAGGTTCAAAATAATTCCTAGCCACTCTGGTCTCTACCGAGGGAAAAGTTTTTCTACTGAAGTCACCTTGAATCAATCTGACGATTGGTCATCTTTCTGACTGTGATCCGAAGTAGATTAAATACTGAATCCTTCCTTCCTTCCTTCCTTCCTTCCTTCCTTCCTTCCTTCCCGTCACCTTTTCTTGTTGGCTCTTGAGAATCTGTGGGACAATTCCAAAACTAGAACTTTAATATTGGAAAAAAAAATATTTAGCTGTTTAAGATGATCTGTTAAGTTTAAGTTATTGGCTAAAATTTTAAATTACCACTGATTTGAGAAATTAACCTTTCTCCCCAAACACTTAAGTTTCTGAGATTTGTGGGTTGAAAAGATCTTCAAAGTTCTTCTTATACTCCTCTGAGTTCTTTTAACAAATATTTTGCATCTTTAGTACGTGAGTAGCTTCTCTGGTTTTAAGGGAGCTAATGGTGACTTACAGTGGGGACAGCAGGCATCCTGGGTTAAGAAGCATAATCAAATTGTAAGGCATTTAGGTTCTGCATATTACTTCTTGGTCACGGTCCTGGCTGAACTCATGTATTAGTATGTGACTGTACAAAATAATTTCAGCTGGGTTAAGCCAAACTGTGTTACCTCACACAACCTGGGGGGCAAAGGTACCAACAGGTAGTTATCAGAGTTCAAGTGATACAAAGTGATTTAAGAACCTGATGCAACAAGCAAGTGGTGTGCTTCATGTTTTAGTATAAAAATGCTGGTGTTTGAGAGGGACAGGAAGAGATTTTCCCATCACTGTGTGAGAACACATCTCTGGGTGCTGGAGGGGGGAGAATTTCTAGGCTATAATGATGAACACTGACTCTGCTCTTCACCTTTTACACCAGAGAGGTTCCAAGTGGTGCAAAGCCGAGAAAGGTGAGGCCAAGGGTTCTCCCCTTTTTTTCTTAAGTTCTTAAAGCAGTTGGACATTTGGGATTTTAACTCGCTTTGTCAGGCCTAGCTCATAAAAGCTTTTCCCCAGAAGTATAGCTAACACAATTATCTCCCTTAATTTTTGCATTAGTCTTGGAACACTAATTAGGAAAAGTCTTCCAGGGTCAGTCTTTTGTTCTATGCAAGTCAACAGTCTGGGACAGGGGGGACAGGGATTGTAGGAGCTTGCACATAAACTGTAACTAAATCAAGTGTGTACAAGTGCTCTCATTAATTCCATTATCCTGGGAGAGTAGCTGAGAAATTGGCAACATTTCACTAAAAAAAATGTTTCTCATAAGTTGCCAACTTGTTTGGTGTTCTCCTGTTCTTGTATCAGGCGCCAATTTTTGAGAAATTGGAGCCTGCTTCCACTACAAACTGACTCAATCCAGCACTGAGAGCGGTGGCAGGAGGAGGTGTATTCCCCAGGAGAGGAGGGGGTTGTATCCAGAGAGGGCAGAGAAGGGAAGGTCCTCTTGCTGTAGAGGAACTGTGTTGAAAGAAGGTGGGATGGCCACAAGACTTGGTCTGGTTGCAGAAACAGCAAACGAAGTCTGAAGCACTTTACCAGTGCTCGTGATCCTCTGGTATATGCCACATACTGGATCCAGAGCTGGTTTTAACAGAGCTCCAAATGAAGAGGTGTCAGCTTAAATCAGACAGGAAAACAAATTCTATGTCTAGGGTGAAGAAAGGAGGAACTTTAGCCCAAGGGCTAAAGGCTGTCTTCACAAAAGCAAATTTTAGAATTATCACTTCATGTTGGTAATGTGCCTTGTTTTGTCTTTGTGTAAGTTCATGTAGATGCCAGGGTATTAGTTACAGTCATGCTTTCAAGCTAACGCCTGCAAGAAATGTACTTAATCCTGCTTTTCTGGCCTTCTCCCCTGTTACCAAATAAAAAACTACCCAAAATGAACTCTTATAATAATGAAACACTTGAGTAATTCTGCTTTACTTGTCTGGTTCCAGGAGCAAAAATCCTCTAGTTCATAACCATTCGATCTCAGGAATGAGACCTTATTTCAGCTTTGTCTGCATTATTCTGTGACAGCTGTACACAAATCCTCGAATGAGTGATGCTTCTGTAGAAGCTGTAGGGCTCTGGTGGGATCCATGGGGTGAGGCGGGGTGGTGCAGCTCAGCAGCGAGGGCACACCTTGCACAACAGGGACCATGTGGACCTAAGGCCCAGTAATCTGGAACCTTGCTCTGCAAACCCTTTGTCAGGGTGGATTAGGGAGTAATTCAGTGGTGTTGCTTATTCAGCTATGCCTGTTAAACAAACAAACAGAAAGATAAAATGCAAATGAAGTTAAAATCCATTCATTCATCTGGTTTACAATTGAACAAATTCATCGAGGGGTCAGCAATGTGTTATTTCACATGCTTTTCCCCTCATGAGTCCAACGTTAATTGCTTGGTCCAAACTATTTAAAAATTGTCACTACCTGATCTATTCATCATATCAATCTTTCAGATGGCTTCTCACCTGCTTATGTCTTCCCAGAGTGCTCGTTTATTGCTTCCCTGATTGCATGGTTTGTTTTGCTGAGGCTTAATTTCTACTGGGTCTAGAAGAATAGAGCCACAGGAAAGATGCAGCACAGTTTATAGTGTAAAAGTCTAAAATAGAAACCCAGAAAATCTAATTTCTTAGTCTAAGCTCAGCTTTATACAATGCATATTTATACTTTATNAATGAGAGTTGTTTTTGGGATTTTGATTTTTTTTTTTTTTTTTTTTTTTTTTAAGTAAATATTTGCCTTGGATGTTGCCACATGGGAAGGGTGCTTTTTCTTTTTTTTTTCCTAAAAGCTTTTGCTCAGTAATATAATGTTTTTATCATTATTATTCTATAATAACTATTCATGAAGGCTTCTATAAGAGAATGGAAGATGCTTTTGCTAAAATATCTTTTAATCTAAAATCATATAAGTCTCAAGAAAAAAAAAACAACAAAACCACAAGTAATATTTTTGGAAACTATGTGCTGATGAGCTGCCTCTCACACCAGATTACCACTCCTAGAGTATCTGGGCCACCAGGTTTTGAAGGGCATCTTTCTCCTACTGCAAATACTGCTGTAAATTTAGAAAAACAAAGTGAAATCAGTCAGGCTGAGGTAAAACATGTATCTGAGATTACAAATGGGGCCAAGCTGAACAACTTTCCAGTGAACCTTTGTGGTGATTTTGATGCGTGGTGTTGTTTTGTTTTTTACTCCCTTATTTAATCTGGAAGTCTTAGACCCCATTTTTTCATCTTGTGGTGGATGTTACTGTTTGTAGCAAATCTCTAGCTTCATGTTGGATACAATTACCTGCAGTAGATCTGTCTTTTAAAAGCTTTAATTTGTATTCATTTCCTACAATTATCATGCTGTAAACTCTCCATGCAAGACACCATTTTTGATTACATTCACCTTACTGGTTCACTGAGCAGGATGATAGGAAATTGCACATCAGACTAGTCACTCAAGGTACAACTGCCTGCCTGTCTCTTAATCAAGATTCAGCCTCCTTTGTAGATTTATAATTTAAAAGCAGGCACTTAAAGTATTTCATCCCTGTTTTTAGTCAAAAGACTGCTGAACCAGCAAATCCAACTAGCTGAGAAAGTCTGATGATATCCCTTAAAATAATGTGACATGCTATCCGGGCATTGGGTGGATATACATCATGTTGAATCAACCACCGTGCCTTTCGGAGAACATAGCGACCTCCAGTTTGAGACATTTTCCCGCAGTTGCTTTCACTAAGTGGCAACTCCTGCTCCTGGTTTAAATGGTGGATGCTGAAATAGAACTGATCTCTCTCTCACACTTTGTATCACCCATCTGTTAGACTCACACAGCACAAAAGATTACTGCATTTAACATTATTTTTTTTATATAGCAAAGTATTCTTTTGTAATTGGTGTCCGTGGTTGGAGGATCACAGCAGCCTTTTCTGAAATGCTGATGGGACCATTTGTATGGCTCTTAAGCACTGCAGTGTCAAGCTGCCCAGCCTCAGCGGGCTGTCAGTTGTCTGTGGGATTTGGCAGGGAAGTGAGGGATGCTGGCTAATGGGCTGGGAGGAGGAGGTGGCTTACAGCTTCCATAGGCATCCCCTTGGTAGATCTGCCTCCTTAGCTGTGGTATAAATGCGAAATGAAATGGCATTCCCTGCCCCAAGCAGCTTACAGCTTCAGTAATGAATTACAGCAGTATACGGTTTTGTAAAGCACTCTTAGCCAAATTTACAGGTGGGGGGGAAAGGAAACCTGGAAAAATTTATAACTCCTTATGGTTACCCATGAAACAAATGACAGAATCAGGAGGAAAAAAAAAATCTTGTACAGGACTGCATACATCCTCTGTAAATGAAGTGCAATAGCCCATATAATGTACTAAGAAATTAGAAATGACTAATTTAAGGAATGCCTCAGGTAAGCACAGCATCATTTTTTTGTCAACATTGTCTGCTTTGCTTCAAGTTAAGGAATTAACTTGCCTTTGGAAGCATGTTATACCATTAGGCATAATACTGGATGTGTTTTGTAAAGCATATAATAGCTATTTGGTCTGTATACTTTTACAAGAGAAAATTTACTTTTTAAAAAATACGGTTATCTGAAATATATCCTCAGACAATCTGAACATAGCAAAAAAGAGATGCAGAGAGCCTGTGTGGGAAGGAATCACCTATAAATCAGAGGTAGAGGCATTGACTGTATACATTTGTAATTCTTACTGCTGCCTACTTGTAGATTTTATTTATTTAATTTTAAACCGTGAGCTGTATACTTGTGAATTCCAAAGAAATCAACACTACAAACAGTATTCACAGAGTGACAGTCCCAAATTAAAACCAAAGCGGCGCTGTGCTGGGTGCTGTACAAATGCATAAACACTGTAGTTTGGCCACAGATCTTGCAGTCTATATGACGGAGATCATATCTGCTGGTAATAAACAGCAGGGGGAGGGAAAGAAATAAGAAATAAAATAGGAAATTGGGTTCTGTTGTCTGTTTGAGGGTGAGGATTATTAATTAAAAACGAATTGTGTTTGCACAATGTGAATGCCATGCTTGTGAACTTTATAGAGAATGACTCCGAGACAGTTGAAGAAGGGTCAGGAGATGTATGTGATGTCTGTGAATATATAGCCTGCCCCACACAGCTGTCTTGAATTTTTGTCACACAGTCCATACGAGCCCTGCCTAAAACTTGGGCTGCTCAGCAGGAGGATTTCCAGGGAGTTCAACGGGGTTTGCATCAGTTTCTGGCATAGAGGTAAATCACGAGTAGGTGGTCTGTTGATATCAGTAGATCACACGGAAGTAAAAACTTAAGTTAGAAGGATCAGACCGTGTGTCCCTTGTTATCTAATCTGTAATGAGTAGCGTGCAAGGGTGGCTATATACATGTGTGTGTGTGTGCGTACATGTACATTCAGCATGACTTTGGCTTCTGCCTCATACTTCAGCACCTCTGTTACAATATTTTATCTTAAAAGTGTTCTTCATATCCTTGTGTCATGCATGTTACCTCAGATGCCTGCTGGGAGGGTTTAATATGTTTTTAAAGGTTTTCTAAACATGAGAAGTTGGATTAAATATATAAGCTGCCAGTAGGCTTGATTGTTATAACGTCTGTCGAATCTTCCTAATGGATGTGAAAAGATGGGTGGGATTACTAATAATGCACAACTGTATATACCACAATGAACAGTTGACCAGAAGGAAAAAGGAACCTCCATAATTTTAGTGCCAAAGTAGGTGGAATAACTTGTGCTTTTCAGCATCCACACACGTGCAATCACTTGGGACTTGTCTAACTTCATGAATTTTCTCACATCTGTCAGATGAATCAAGAATCCAAACGCAAAAATGTGGCATTCATATACACCATGTGCGTCTCTGAATGATTCACATTTCTCTTGTGAGGGCATGCTCATGAAATGGTTGTGTAGTTTCTGAAATACAAAGATTAATTCCTTTTCTAAGATTGCCTCAGTAGGGAAACTAATCTAATATGGCATGATGATTATTATATTAATAATAGTAATAATGCTATTTTTACTTGTATTGTAGCAGCTAGCCATTCTTTGTTATGGAGCATGACATCTGCTTACAGTCGAAGTATAAAACAGGCATGCAGGTGGAGCACGCATGGAAATAAGATGGTGTCAGGGAACACAAAAGGCTTTTTGGGTCAGAACACTGAAAGCCTAATCTTTTCATCTTGTTACTAGCTGTTGTGACAAAGCAGAATTTAAGGAGGGATTTGAAGGACTGTAATGAGGTACCGTTCAGATGTTTTTGGAAGGCTTCTTGCAAATGGATCGCACAGCATAAGAGAAAGCACAAGCATGCTTGTTTGCATGTTTAACAGGTGGACTTTGAGTGTTGGAATCATACAACTCATACCAGTTGCATGCTTATATTCCTTATTAATCCTTTACATAATCTTACCTTCTGAAAAACTGGGGCCTTACAGTGACGGCCTATGCATTTTCAGAATTTTGTGGCAGGAGTACGGCTCAAGTACTCCTCTGAAGGTGTAAAACATTATTGTTTCTTTTTGCACAGCCTACTTGTTCTTTATCAAAATATCATCTAGGAAACAGGCTTTTACTTTAGTGTTCTCTTGTCACATAAATTTCTTTAATCAACAGGATTAGTAACCCAATACTTCTTACTTTCTGTACAATGCATTATTGGTTCTGTATGACAATACTCTTAATGGAAAAAGAAAGTTAAAGAAGGAGTAATAACTGTAATAATGGTTCGTGTGTGGCACTCATGGTTAGTGATACTGGATGCTAGTTTAGATAGTGACTGTTTTCCAACACCATTTTCAGTATTCCCTTATTGAATATTTCTGGGTTGCGATATAATCAACAAGGACTGGTCTGTATAAAACATCTGATATCTCTAATGGTGGCCCAGCTGAATTCAGTGCAACTTAGTGAATTATGAGTGAATTCATAGTATGGGAGTGAATTACTATGGCTAAATCTTTTTAAAGGAACACACACATGCTATGTATGCTATAGGAGTACACAAGAACACAGACTCCATGATCTTCCTAGCAAACTAGGGCTGAGTGGTCAAGCAGAAAGACCTGATTTTGGAAAGCTGGGTACCTCAAACAGCGTTATCCATCCCTGTTCTCTTTTGAATACACAGGCCATAGCTGGCTTATACTTGGTGAGCTCATGTTTCTTTGGGTCCCTAATGCTAAGCAATGTCATTTAATATGTAGATCTTGTTTTCCCTGTCCCCCACCCCCATGATAATTCAGGCAGCTGGACTGCCTCTATTGTTTTTCCTTCATGAATATTCATGCCTATTGATTTCAATATTCGCAATGCTTTTATAGAAACAAAAATGTAAATATGGTTCTGAAAGAATGTTAATAATGCCTGATGGAAACTCATTTTGCTGAGCAAAATGTTAAGAAGCTTTCCGTTTTTCCTTTAGATACTTTTGGAAAGAAGCTCAGGAATGATGGACGAGTGCTGCAGTTCACTCTGTGGGCTGGAGGTCTGCATGTAAGCCAGTTGGGAATGGCTTCATTGCAGAAATAATCTAAAACTCACAATGTTGTAAATTACTGGGAACAAACTATCTAACAGGTGGACTTCACGGAATCCGTCTCTCTTTTCTTTTTTTTTTTTTTTAGGACAGCCTTGCAGCTCTACTCTGCAAAATCTGAATAACAGCACTGTCTGCCTCAGTAGGGTATTAGGAAAGTATTGTCTGGCAGAAGCTGACATCCCTTAGGGTGTGCAGTATGTGATGTGGAAGCCCTGGTGAGCCAAACAGTGGCATTGCTTTTGGATTTAAATTGGGGTCCCATCTGGAAATGACTTCCTGCATTAAGATAATCAGACACAACTGAGTGGAGCTAAGCTCTGGCATTACTTCGAGGTTGGGGTCCTGTCCGGCAGGAAACAGATGGGAGCTGTCTGCTTAGAAGATGGACAACATGCCCTGATCCTATTGTTTCTTTGTGCTTTTTTTTTTTTTTTTAACACTGAGTTTGCTATGGGAGCTTAGGATTTTAGCCTGCATTCATGACTATGCTCTGAAAAGCAGACGAGGAATCCATTCAGGGTGTGTAATGTTTGAGCTCAGAAGCTTCATACATTCTGGTTGGTTGCACAGGCCTTGATTCTGCTGTGGCCCCTCAAAACCAGGAATGCCATCTTATTTATAATTTATTTTTATTAGCCAAGACTTTATAAAAAAAATAATGCTTAATGTGATATTTAGAAATTTCAAAGTAGGCAGTTAAGGTAGTACCCTGAACTTTGAGTGTCAGACTGCCAAGGCAGTCCCCTGACTTCATTTTAAAATTGTGGATGTAGTACAAGGGTCTCACTGGGAGGCAAGCAATGGTCTGACGTCCACCTAAAACTGGCAAAGGCTTCACAAGTTTGGAAATTATTTGTAAGCAGTCTTAGCTTAGTGTTTTGAGATGCAACTTGAAGCCACATCCATTTTGTATTTGGGGTTTCATTGCACACAGGTATTTTGTTTGTTCTGTTCTGTTTTTCAGCAGGCAGTTCTGGCTCTTTTCAGTGTTTTTATGGGAGCATGTTGCTTTCCAGGACATAAGGTTGCATTCTGCAGCTAGGCCATTAGACAGCCTTACTGGATATATTGAACTTAGTCTTTATTCCTTACCTGAGCTGCGTTAAACTTTCACCAGTGCATGTCACCTAGTCATCCCAAGAGTAGTTAAGCTTTCCAAAGTGGCTTGAATTGACGTCATTTTTACTAACACTGCACATAATGGATATTAAATTCTTAATTTTAACTGTGATGCTTCAGACCAGAAGAAATTCCACCCAGACACTCAGATAACATCTGGCAATCAGTTTGTACCTCAAAGAGGGAAAAGATAAGCAAGCAGTCTCTCCTATGGCTTCTCTTTAAGAAAAACATTCCTTTTCCACCAGTCTTTAGACCTCATGGGGATTTCATCCAAGATCAAGAAAGTGCAATGCATATTGCGCATACCAAGCAATGTGAGAGTCATATTATCCTTCAGCCTCAGTCACAAATGGATTTCTCAGATGTGGCCAGTTTCTAAATGCCAGAGGAAAGGTTATTTCCTTAAGAATACCAAAACAAGTACAGTGTGGACTCAGTTTGACTCTTGCTGACTGTTACAGCTAACTGGGGAGCTGTTTCAGCAACGTGACATCATTACATGGAAGTAATGTAGAGGAGGTCCAGTTGTCATGCTGCAGGCTTGGCAAATGCCTTCTTGACTCTCTCTAGCCTAGCTTCTGTTGACGTCTTTGCATTACATATTGCTTTCTGTTGTCTCTTTATATCAAGTCCTATTTTCCTCCCATCGTCTCTCCCAGGGAAGTTCAACCCAGATATAGGGTTAGAGTTGCTCCATTAAAGAAATGATTGGAGAGGCCAATAACTGTGTCTAAGCTCACACCTTCATCAAGGACCTTCCTGGTTCTTGTGTTGGAACTGCCTTACACTGTGTCAAAATCTAGGTGTTGCTTGTCTGTGTGTGTGTGTGTGCATTAGAGTGGATGTGAGAATAAATCACACAAAGTTTAGCAGCTCCTCACTGGAGGTGCTGCTGTCACCTTCTGTCTTCCAGCTAAGACTGACACTCTGATGTGTGAAGATTTCATTCCACTTCAGTCTTGCAGGGATCCAGATCCAGAGACAGTGGTTCTAACCCCAGGCTGTGCTTCCAACCAAGCCTGTGTTTTTTACTTACCTATTGTAAGTCTAGATAATTTTGCAGAAGTGGATTAGAGAGCAATCAAACAGTCAGGCTGAAGGTCAACCTCTGACAAAGCAGCAGTGACAAGCGAAGGGTGTGCTAGAGGCAGTAACCTCCGTGTGTATCAGAGCAGATCTGAGCATAGCATGAACTGCCTTGCCTGAATGTACGAAGTGGGGAAAAAGCATTGAACCTAGTCTATGCTAAATTAGACACTAGGAAGAGGGCTTACAGGGCCAACATTTGAGTTTAGACTAGATTTCTAGGTAGTAACGTATCTGACAGTTGTCAATTTTGGATGGATGTGTCTTGCAAAATACCTCTTTGGTTTCCACAAAGCCTGAAGATTTTTTGTTCCTCTGCTTTCTTAGCTTATATAACTTATTGTGGCTTGGATTACTTTCTCTTTTATAATGTTTTATTATATTTCTACCCAAGCTTTACAAGTATATTAAAAGTTGTTAATTGATTAATTCTGCTGCCATATTATTGGATAAAGTATGTAATACACACAGAAGAGCATGTTAAAATTTCAAAGTTGTATTAATTGTTAAGTTTTTAAGGAAAATATTTAAGAGTTAGGAAATTCAGGAATTCAGTTTGCCTCATCCATCTTAATTCATCCCGTGTTGTGCTTGTGTTAAAATAAAGTCTTTAATCACTGGGCCTTGTGCTTTCATTCCTGAGGACCCTAACTCATTTGGTGCACTGCAGGGACAGAACTTCCCCAGTAGCTCAGGTGAGTTCGGTGACAAACAGAACTCAGTTGGGCAAAGTTTAGTTTTTTCTCTGTTGACTTTGGTCTTAGATGTTTTGAGGTATTCTGATACACAGGGGATGAGCAAATATTACCCTGTGTTAGAAGCTGGATGCCTGAAACAGAGAATAAGGTCAGTGTTGACCCATGGTGGGAACTGAGGTAGAAGCTGATAGGGTCTGACTTCTCCATATACACGTGAATGTACATTCTGTGTATGTGCACCTCCATTGAGTTTATTCCCAGAATATCTCTAAATGAGACCCTGGTGCAGCAAGATAAGAAACATATTTTGGGGGAATGACATGCTGTAGGAAGGCTGTGGGAGTGGCAAGAGCAGAATCCAGTGTTGGAGCATTCAGCTTCCTCAGCACTGAGGCCCTTTGCTGTCTTTCCACAAGCTGCAGCTTCATGAACTCTGCACCTTCTAAATCCTGCACCGGACAGGTGGGGTCCTTCACACACTGCACAACTGTTCACCTCTTGTGTCAGAACACATTGTTCCTAGTATGGAAGGTGGTAAAGATCTCATGGGAGGATGTCAATATCAAGAATTAAAGTTTTTCATATCTTTAGTGGGAAGAGTGAGATGGGGCAATTAGTATTGTTGTTGACTGGCTTGGCTTTGTGGATCTGGCAAATCCAGACAGAATGAAGCAGGCAAGGATTGCTACCCTCTGTACACTTTGTAGAACTTCCTTTTTGTGGCACATTCTAGTCTAGCATATGAGTAAACTATAATTAGACAGAACAATTCCCAGTCACGTTCACAGACAGTTTCATACATGGATTTCAAACTTGTGCACATTCTTCCTTTAGATGGGACACAAAATTCTCTACAGATACACAAATTAAGAAAAATATTTTAACCATTTTTGTTTAAAAGCATAATCCATATGAATGGAAAGAGCTAAATCCTGAAACTAGGGAAGGAGACTGGGTATAACATTCTTTTTAATCATCCAGAGAGAGGAGAAGGAGGAGGAGTACAATCCATCTATTAAAACCCATTTTCATTTTCCAAAGTATCTTACACCAATTATTCTTGGACAGAATCTTAGCGCTGAGATGCAAATGAGCACAAAGAAATGTAAATCTGCTCCCTCTCCACAGCTGAGTTTTGGTTGAAGATGAATCCCTTGAGGATCAGGGATTTTTATTCCCATGATAACTTCTATTTTTGTTTTATTTAGGGCCTATCCCCTATCCTTCAAGGCCGCTACTTGTCAAATCTTTGCTTGTGCTGGGGTTGCATTGTGTAGACAGGGTGTAATAGTCCTACACTTTATATCATAAAAATCATAGAAAAAATCTTTATGATTTCTTAAGTACTTATTTAAAATATTCTGCACAAAAAAAAAAGTCTTTTTTTTTTTTTTTTTTCCTCCAGATGCTTCTGTCTGCTCCATTACGTGATATTAATGGGAAGGTAATTATGCAGACGTCTCTGGGATCCACTGGACTGAAAGGTGAGAAATGAGTGTTGGCAACTTCTTTTTTCCTTCCCTTGAGAAGGAAAGCTCATCACTGCTTTTACAGCTAGTCCAGGTTTTAGTCCAGCTATTTAGAAATACATATTTATCTTTATTATTTGTTTAGTGTTTTAGAAGGTATCCACATTTCTGGAATCATTTTGACGTTGCTGATGTGATTTCAGCACTAGTAAGGAAAGAGCTCTAACTGTCAAAACATTTGAGAATGTAAAAAAAGGGGAATCTTTGTCAGCATACCATCATGCTTTCTCTGGCATTGCTTGCATCCAGGTTCTGGTTAATCAAGGAGCATGAATAAGGAGGAGTTCCTGCGTGACAGCTACAGGGTTTGAGGAAGAATCGTGATCTTACAGCTTTCTCACTCAGCTACTCCTTGCTGTACTGTTTTGTTTTATTTTTTTTTTCATTTTTTGTGGCAGAGGTATCAATACCAGTGAAGAGGGGAGAAAAGCTAAATTCGAGGTGGTAGTTTGGACTTTGCTTAGGTTTGTTTATTCTAACATACCTGCAAAACATTTTCTTTGTTCCCCTGGATATCCAGCCAAGGGATAGGAGAGAATTGCAATAAGCATCAGAGATTGTCTATAAGTATTCTGAGGGAATTGGAGGGGAAGAATTCTTTCAAAGATGTTTCTTCTCTGTTATTCATGGCTTTTAATAGCTCCATTTCAGCTGCCAGAAAAGAAAGAAAGAAAGAAAGAAAGAAAGAAAGAAAGAAAGAAAGAAATGGTGTCCTGTTAGTGCTTTTTGCAGGTGTTCCTTCAAGGATTTGGAAAGGGACAAAATATCCCTTGTTTACTTAGGGCTAAGAACAATTAATCCACTAGGGTTACCACACAGCACTGATGTACTCTCAGATAAATGCTCCACTAAAAATCTGAACTGCACTGGGTTTTTCTTTTTCAAAAGTATTCCCCTTCAAGGAAGCAAAAAATCTGATCATTTTAGGAATGGAAAAGATGAAGGAACATATTAGCAGCCATTAGTATTTAAAATGCAATGATCGTTTAAGAAGGTAGATTTTTTTTCCCTTAAATGGGTCATCTTTCTTTCAGAAAACAGTTGTTAAATCATGTAATTGCATGCAATTATTTACATACCTTTCTCATTTTCACCAAAGTAATATGTAAAATATAAATAAATAAAATAATACAGTGCACATAGGGTGGAGGAGAGTTTCAGGCTTATGAAGTCCTTCTTGTGGGAATGAAGAAGCATATAAAAGCAGAGTAATTTTTCCAGAATGTTTACTCCAAAATAGTTCCTCTCTGAACAGTTACAGTAGCAGAATATGTTCTGCATGAAGGTATGGCTATTATATTTTATCTACACTGGCCAGAGTTCTCATATAAGATTATGTAAAAGAGTAAACATCAGAAATAATAGTCAGAGTCCTCTCTCTGTAAGGTACAAAAATTGTTCTGACATGACAGTTATGGAATAATCTGTTCTGGATATTTCTCTAAAACGTTTCCCTGAAACCACAAGAGGTAAGCTAAAAACAGTAGGGGAAGAGCATGAACAGAAAAGCACACATATATTCTTTCATAGACTGCTTATCGCGTCTTTGCCAGCCCTCTTAAAAAAAAAACAATGCTCCAGCAGCATTCTATTTCCTTGAAAGCCCTAAAAAGTGATATATTCTTATAGGAAACTCCTTGATTGATCACAGGTCTTCTAGTACCCTATAGAAGTAAAGATGGACAGATTTTTCTTGGGCAGCCAAGTATGCACTTGGAGTTTACTCGAAGTAAAAAAACTCTCCATTGGTTTGTTGAACTGGTCTCTGGTTCTCAGCATCCATACAGGGCAACTTCTGGTGAGTCTAGTCATCTGCTTGGGATTACTGCCCACAAATGCAATGTTTCTTCCTGAATTGTATCTTCTTCTCAGCCAGATCCCAGGTTCCAGACCATGTTTTCCAAGGCAGTTGCAGCTTGAGCTGTCATGAAGTCTCTGTATGTTCTGGCTGTTGAATAATAGTTTCATGCTTTCCGAGCAGAACAGTAATTAATGAGAATTTTATTATAAGTGTTAATGAAGTGAACTTTTTTTTTTTTTTTTTGTACAACTCTTTGAAGGCTGGTTCTGACCTATGCAAAACACAAATACAGAGATAGTCTTTTATGTGGTGTAGAAAATGGTTCCTTTAAAGCTTACTGTGTAATGTTTCAAGTACTGTCAATCAAATATAGTCCAGAAGCCTGAGTATTTAAACCTTTAAGATTCCATTCAGAGACTTCACTGAAAATGTTTTCCATTGTGGAAACCTAGAGGATGGCCGTAAGTCCTGCCAGAGGGAGTTTTAAAGGAAACTGTTACTTGTGCATGCAAAACAAGATGGAAGAGGAAGGGGAAGGAAGTTCATTACTTTTTTACTAGTGAAGGTAGCCGGTGATGTGTGCAATATTTTCATTTGCTAAAGAAGTTCTAATCTGCAGTTTCTCATTATCATCCTCTGAATTTTGACAAATATCCTCTTCTCATTTTTGCTCTCTCATCTGTAGATTGAGTCTCAGGGAGAAAGCAGAAAGATGCAAAATAAAAGGTAAAAATCAAGATTAGACTATGGTAAGGAGTGAAGCAGAGTGCATATGTTAGTATAAGCTATGGGAGATAAGTCTGCTTAAAGAAAGACAGAGTGAATTGCAGAACAGAAGAGAACATAATTCCATCTCATATACATTTATAGTTTAATCATATTAATGTCCAAATAAAAAATATTTTTTTAATAAGATAACCCAAACAAAGATATTTTCAGGTATCTGGACCTGAGTGCTGAAGCGGGGAAAGCCTAAGCCAAACCTTTCATTAAGCTTATTTTGTTGCCTAAATTTTAGTCCTGTCTGTTTCATGTCCACTCAGAACTTCAGAAAGAGCCCCAAAAGAGGGAGAAAATATTGGACGGAATCTGAACAGTGTCTTGACTTGGCACGACTTGTGTTTAAATCTGATTTAAGATTCTTAGCCTCTCTGGAGATCCTTCTTGTCTCTAGAATTTCCTTCAGTTGTAAATTGAACTGAGCTCAAAACAGCAAGTCTTGAAGAGCTGTGCATAAAGTGGCTTGAGGTAGGTAATTCAACAAGCATATTGCCCTATTGATGTCCTGTGTGCATAATGCAAATTGACTGAAATATGAGTGTTGATATTTTCTCCTTAGCTGTGTTATTCCTCTGTTATTAGTGTTTATGTTATTTGTATGTATCTTAAAATTCTGAGCTGCAGATTTTATCATAAAATTCTCAGAAAGCAAATCTTTACAATTGTCTGAGAAAGATGATATTGACTGACACATAATTCTGGGCTATGGTAGATGTGATTTTAAATCTTTTCTTTCCCTGGTACCTTTTTGTGTTTGAAGTGCGTTAGGGGCTTTGAACTTCCTTTTCACCTTTGTGTAAAAACCAACCAACCAACGAAAAAGAGAACACAACTTTTCCTTTCATGGGGAGTCTGTGAGAACCTCAGACACTGTAGAAAAGCCAGCTAACCATACAGGTATTTACTAACCGAATTTTAAGGTTACAAATTCACAACAGAAACACTTGTGCACTTTTCCCGCTGAAGGAGGTGAACAGATATGTTGAAACATACCTGACCAGTCAGTTGCATTTTGAATATTAATAAACAACCCAGAAGTTAAAGTATTGTACACTACTTCTGGTCTATTATTAGTGAAAAGAGGAGAGGTTAGAATTGTAAACAAGTTTGCTAGGTGTTCTGCAACAATAAACAGGGAGGAGAGGGCAGGGGAGGAGCAAAAATGGCGGCTAAATTCAGTGAATAATTCACTCGCTGTGCATGACCCCCCCAGTTCTATAAAATGGCATCATATCGTAAACCTGTTGGGTTACCTGTTGACAATTCTTACTGGAAGAAGAAGATGCTGTTTCACAGAGTATTGATACATTTTTTGCTGTTGCCATCCTTAGCATGTATATTACAGCAGGAGTACCTCTGTCATGACCTCGAAGTTCCTCCTTTCTGTTCCAGATCTCAATGTCTCCTCACCACTGCCTAAGTGATAGTGATTTTATTAAGCAGACAGATGTCCAATAGGGACCAGACTGAAATTATCAAAGTTGCTTTATTTGCAACCTACTTTGAATCCAGGTCTCTAGAACTGAGAAGCCAGCAATTGTGTTAACCCATATTTTACTAAACCCTTGATAATTTGTCTTTAAATAGGAAGTCCTCACACATGCAGGCACAGGCGCGCACACACACACCCTCTTAAAGTTTCTATTTGTCTGTAGAGGCTTCAGAGAGAAGTAATTGCTCTTAGTTTGGTGGGACCACTTTTGCATTACAGCAAAGCCTAATGAAAATTAATTGGTTGTGCTGCAAGGTTTCTCTTTCAAGCTATTGCAATTTGGATATTTTTGCAGACTACAGCAGCTCCTAGTTTATCCATAATTTAACACCTTCTAGCACTCGGAACTACCATCAGCCATTTGCCCTCCAGGTGTCCCATGAGGTGTTCTTGTATCAGGGTGACCAAGAAAGCCTAATTTGATTAACCAAACTGGATGCTTGTTTGCACAGCATCACAGACGTCCCACTAATCTCTCCAGCTGAGATGGAATTCGGCAGCTAACAAGAGTAGTTAAGCATCTACCATTAAGGGTGAAGAAAAATCCATTCAAAATTTTAATTAGCTTTGCATTTCTAAAATGCTTAGGGATCGCTTAAAATCCACAGATGCTTTTGACGGAGGCATGGTTCACTGCACAGACAGTTGTAATGTTGCCTGGCCTGAGCACAGCTGAAGAGATATGCAGCTGACGTAGATTTGGAAGGTCACAGTTGCTGTATTTACTGGAGCTTATTATTAGCTGGAAACTCTATTTTTGCTATCAAGTGCACTTGTCAAATCCAGGCTTGTTGTCAGAGGGCAGTGAAGAACTGATATTCCCTGAGAAGCTGTCCTTCTTATGACCGTTCAATAGTATCCCTAAATGAAGATTTAATGTATTTTGAATGGAAAACAGAATCTGTGTTCCATCCATTTTGAGTCAGGGAAAAACAAAGGCATAAGCGGCACTCAGCCTTTTCTCCATGGATACATTTCTGCAGAGCAGCAGGACTTTGGCAGCAGAGCTCTCTTCATAAAGCAAGCCATTTTCATAAACTACAGGAGGGTTGGTGTTTTTTTTTTTTTCCTCCATTTTTTAGAAGCAGGGAGAAAAAAAAAAGAGTGTATTCTGGGAGGTACTCANTCCATGTGTTTTGCATCTGCTCTACAGCCAGGCTCCAGCCAGGAGAATAACCATATGGGGACATGGAAATCTCCACTGCATTGCTGCCAGAAGACAAGTTTATGTTCATTCCAAATAGCATCAAAGCCTGCTTGTCTATTTTCTTTTTATGTCCCTCCTAGTGACTTAAATCTACAGTGTTGTCTAACAGAGACAAGGAAAGAAAAGTTCTGTCTGATTATAAAGTGAAAAATACTCTTTGTATTGCTTGAATTTGGATGATCAACACATTTTACTTTAAAGAGTTTATACCATTGAGCATTTTCTGCTTCTCTCTTTGTAAGTTAGCAATTACTGCACAAGGACCAGCTCTCCTGGCTGATCTCAGCACTTTTGTCCATTTCTTCTTGTGACAGATTCCATCCTCCAACCTGCACAGAGGCAATATTCTCTGTAGGAGTGCAAATCAATCAGCTAAAATTTCTTCAGAGTCTGGTGCTCTCGTTAGGTAAATGCCTCACCTGCTGCGCTGTCCATACCATTCCAGTGATGATTGGAAAAGATATAAAATTCTATGTGGACATTGCAAAAAAGACAATCAAGATAAACAGAGCTTGATCCAAGCTGATGATGAGCTGTGGACCTGACCTGGGAAGGTGTAGTTAGCTCGTGTTTGTCGTGCTACAATTGCTTGTCATAAAATGAAAGGTTAAAGAAAATGATTGCGCCATTGTGGACAGAATGGCATTTAGGAAAAGTAATAATAATCAAAGGTCCTAGCTGTTCCTGAGTAAAAGTAGCAAAGCACTGATTGCTTTCTAAAGGACTCAGACTGTGTGATATATGCTTGTTTTTATAAATAGCTATTTGAAAGTACCTGTGAACTTGTGACAGACGTGGGCTTGACCCAAGTCTGGCCTGAAAGGAATCTGGTATGCGGAATTCATTTTCACACAGCAAAATCCATTTTACTCACATAAATTGAAATAACCATGTTTCTGGTAGAGAGAAGCAATCAATACCCACCATGCTTGCTCTCTGATACAAGGCCAGAAGTCCACACTGGTCTAGCATGGCTGAAGACCTTGTGGCTGTAGCAACTCCCTTCCATAGTGCTGGTTCCCTTGCCAGCTTGTGCAAAAGGAGTGCTGAGTCTTTGTGCTGATGTTGCATTCTGAATGATGATGGCTTTGAGAGATATCTGCAAATAGAACCTTGTCACCAGACATTTACTGGGATCAGGCTGGAGCTGTCACTCATACAGGGATTTCTGTCACTTAATAGCTCCCTAAGGTTGAGCTTCCTTGTAGTATTTTTCCAAAGCTTGATATGTCCTGCTCACCAGCTGTACAGACCTTCTCTGACTCTTTCCAGAGGAAGAGTCAATGTTCCTAAGTCAATTTAAGGACTTGGTTGTTTTCCCATTGCTTCACAAGTTCCTTCATCTCATTCCTACTATTTTTATCTTTCTGGAGTCACATCTCCAACTCCCACTCACTTGCATATTTTCCAGTGTCATTGCTTATTTGCCAGATGGGAGACACAGCTAGTCTGGTGACATTGAGTATCATCAAAACCTATGCAAATAAACACTTGTTCTGAAAGTAAATGATCTTCCCTCCTCAGGCCTTTGCAGATCCTCCACAGCCCAAGTGTGTCTCAGAAAATGCAGGAGGCAGAAAAGGGAACAAACCACTACCCACAGTTTCAACCCCTTGGTATGTAATGGTGTTACCATCTGCAAGGGGTAGCAGCCAGCACACCTTGTCGGGGAATTACAGGCAGTTCTCTGTGGTTATATATACTATATATGCAGGGTAACAATACAGACACAAATTGTTCTCTGTCCATGTAATATTAGGCAGGTGGCAATGTGTAAATCACACAACTTATCCATCCTAAGATGTACGCATAACCATGATCACTTTCTATGGGAAAGTCTGCCATTTCAACCTTTGCTCATCTATGGTACTGTTTGGTCCAGTATTAGAAATGTGTGGAGCTTGTAAATCATAAATAACAAAACAACGACTGGACATTGCCTTCATGTTGATGTGGCCTCTGCACAGGGAACTTGCTGTGCTGGTCAGTGCTGATGAGCAGATGGGTGTCCTACTACTTTTGTGTCTTCCCTTCTCTTCCTGAGAGAGCGTTGCAGCTGAAGCTGGAGAGAGAGATGCTGGAGTATGGCTATTAATTAAGGATGAGGTAGCCGTTCTAGATCAGATGTGCACAGCTCTTTCTAATCCTTAACATTTGTTGTGTTCTCTATTAGCGTTCACAAAGACTCTTGGCATTTCCTTAATAGTCAAAGATGTTTTAAATTGATCTTTCTAAACTGATTTTCTCTCTTGTCACATCTGACACTTTGTGTCAGACTTCAAACATTCCTGTTCTGGCTCAACCTCAGTATCCCTACAGTATTTGATGTTTTCTCTGGGAAACATCTGTCAGATTCCAGAATAATTTCCTGTTATTTCTAAATGCCAAGGTTAATACTGCATGTGGCTGTTTTTAGTACTGCCCTCATTATTGTAGCCATCCCTCAGAGTCTCCATTTTCTTTTTCCCTAACCTTTGGTTATTTACACTAGTGAAAATACATCTCATTCTTATGGTGTTGAATTAACCGTGCAAATATCATCTCTGATTCTTTTAGGCATTGTCTGTCTATTTTCCTGTCCACTAAGGACTGATTCCCTAGTTTCCTCATCCCTTTCATCTTGAATGCTACTTTTCTCATCACCATTATTAGAATTTTAATTATAAAGTACCACTTGCTAATGACTAGGAGTGGCAGAACCTGGCCTTAACATAACACATTTTCTTCTCTCTCTCTCTCTCTCTCTCTGTCTAATATATGACTCTGCTTGTGCTTGGCTTCAGAAAGATTGTGTTGAGAGGAAATTCACATTGAATTATTGTTTGATCAATAGTCCAAATTTCAGTTGTTAGAGCTTAAGCAGAATATCCTTGGGGACTGCATTCATCAAATAAGCTGAGTGTACCTATGCTGGAGGGGACAGGGAGAGAACAGTCAGCAGTATTAATTTGTGACTCAAAGCTGACAAAAGATGTAATCTTCACTATTCTTCCCTTATGTACATTTCCTCCTGGTTATCTTGACTGGAGAAAACAGTTTGTAACACAGACAAATTTGATAAGCTCAGTTTCAAAAGATTAGTTTTAAGATGGCACAAACTGTAAAAATCAGCTAATCATGTGAAATTATAACATGTTGCTGAATATCATCTTATTTTGAATTAAATAAGGTTCAAGTTGCAACATGGAGCCTAGTTGAAAATCTATTCTTGATTTGCATTTGAACTTCTGATGGTTAAGGAAGACAAGAAATAGAGAAAAGAAAAGAAAACAAAACATAACACCAACAAAAAAAAAAGTTTTGTTTTACTGGAGAGTTTTAGTAGCCAGTGGCTGGCATTGCAAGCACTTTTAGGCACTAGTTTCTTTGAAGAGGTACTTTTTTTTTTTTTGTTTATGTGAAACTCTTCCAACTATTCAAAGTTGCCTGCAGGTAAACATTCTTATTTATAGGGTCTTTCCCTTCCCTTCCCTTCCCTTCCCTTCCCTTCCCTTCCCTTCCCTTCCCTTC
>VXAA01002253.1:29421-76370 GCA_013399115.1 Anseranas semipalmata | reverse complement strand
CAGGGGAACTTGTGCTGCGGCGCCTGGAGCCCCTCCTGCCCTCCTGCTGCACTGCCCTGGGTGCCTGCAGGGCTGCTTCTCACCCCTCTCTCCCAGCTGCTGTGGCGCAGCAGTTTGTTCCCTTCCTTAGCTCTGCTCTCCCAGAGGCACAGCCAGCGTCACTCATGGCCCAGCTCTGGCCAGCGGCAGGTCCATTTTGGAGTGGCTGGAGCCGGCTCTTGTCTAACATGGGGCAGCTGCTGGGCTCTGCTCACAGAGGCCACCCCTGCAGGCCCAGGCTACCAAAACCTTGCCATGTAAACCCAACACAGTTTCCAATGTCATCATGTGAAAAAGTGTTATGATACTTCATGTCTATAAAACCAAAGACTTTTTCCTTCCACCATTATTTTGAATTAGAATTGCTGCAATCATGTAAGTATCAGTAGAGATTACTAGCAAGGTTTAGAGGCAAATATAACATCTTTGTTCAACTATCTGATAGATCGGGAAAACACAGGCACAATTACATGAACACAGACTCTTTGGGTTAGAAATAGAAACAGGACATTTCAAAGTCAAATAAATTTTAAGGATGATCACTTCAGAGTTTACCTGTTTATGCCTATCAGTTAGAGTGAGTGATGGGCGATGCTCTTGGTGGAGCAGAGGGATGAGGCTGGGGAAACTGTGGGCCCTCTCCCTACAACCGGTTTTGTGCCACACACCGTAACCTGTTACTGTACGTTTCTAGACAGATACTAGAATGATGGAAGGCCTACTTTGCTTGGAAGTGGATTGCTAGTGATCACAGTAATAAAAAGATACCTTTTAGTAGAAATGTCTTTATATAATTGTGCTATAGTTTACAACATTTCACTTCTGGGTGATTAGGAAAAGCTGTAGATACTGCTTTTCAAACTTTAAGTCAATCTTAGGTAGTTTTTGTTTGTTTGTTTGTTTGTTTTGCTTTTGGTTTTGGTTTTAGTTTTGGTTTTAGCTTTCTTTGCTAGTTATAAATGCAGGTCCCATGCACGGAGTTTCTGTTCTTCAAGCTGTTTATAATTTTCAATGCAGTTGTAAACTTCCATTGCAAAGGCTCATGAGAGAACAGAAATAACCTCAAAATAAAAAAAAAAATCCTGGATCAAAACCACAACAGTAACAAAATTCCATAATGTCAGCAGTTATAGTGTTATTTTATAGAATTAGAGAATGATTGGAAAAGATTGGAAAAATTAGCTGGAAAAGACCTACAAGATCACCAAGTCTAACTGTCAACCTAACCTCCTGATTCTCATCACTAAACGATGTCCCTTACTGTCACATCCACACATCTCTTAAATACCTCCAGGGCTGAGGTCTCCACCACTTCCCTGTGCAGCCCATTCCAATGCTTGACTACCCTCTCCATGAGAGAGTTTTTCAACAACTGTTTATGGAAATTTAATATAATATGCCTGACATGTTGTTTTAATAGAGACAAAACCACTATGAACAAGTCTCAATAATCACAGAATCATAAAGTCATAGAATATCCCACGTTGGAAGGGACCCATGAGGATCATCAAGTCCTGACTCCACACAGGGCAACCTAAGAGTTAAACCAGCTGTCTAAGAGCACTGTCCAAACACTTCTTGAACAGCAACAGGCTTGGGGCCATGACCACTTCCCTGGGGAGCCTGTTCCAGTGCCTGACCACCCTCTCAGTGAAGAACCTTTTCCTAACACCCAGCCTGACCCTCCCCTGTCACAGCTCCATGCCGTTCTCTTGGGTCCTGTCACTGTCACCAGAGAGCAGAGATCAGCACCTGCCCCTCCGCTCCCCTCATGAGGAAGCTGTAGGCCACCATGAGGCCTCCTTTCAGTCTCCTCTTCTCCAGGCTAACAAACCAAGCAACTTCAGCTGCTCCTTATAACTCATGCCCTCTAGTCCTTTCACCAGATATCTTTGTTGCCTTCCTTTGGACATGTTCTAATATTTTTATATCTGCTTTATATTATGGAGCTCAAAACTGCACACAGTACTCCAGTTGAGGCTGCAACGATGCTCAGTCTAGTGGGACAATCACTTCTTTTGACCGGTTAGCCAGACTGTTCTTAATGCAGCCCAGGCTATGGTTCTGACCACCAGGGCATACTGTTAAGTCATATTGAGCTTAATTTTACTTGCAACCCCTGGTTATTAAAATGAAAGCACTATTTTTTATATTGAGTCCTTGCATATGTATTTTTTTAATTTCTGAATTAAATTTTCCAAATTAAAGTACAAGGGTAAAATACAGAATCTGTGAGATTCAAGAAGTGTTTTTTTTGCTTTGCAAAATCATAAAGGAATATTGCATTTTTCAATAGCATATATCATTGTCCCTTGCATGGTATAACTCGTGGAATTTAGGATAAATATAAAAGTAGTTTCATGGCACAATTACTCATCACCAAAGTCATAACACTCAGAAAGAGTAGACTTTGACATGAAGGCAATGCACAGTTTTCAATATAGCTACTGGTGTTGAAGCTTTGTGCTTAAGCTGTGAATAAGAGTTTGTTTCACTACTGGAGCTGTTCTGAAATTCACACTGTTAACATTATAAAAAAAGAAAAAAAAAGTTATAAGCCTGGGTACATTGCCAAGTAACTCCATATGAGGACATTTTAGGACTCTCCTTATTTTTACCAAGACTGGGACATGTTCCAGTTGTCTTGAGCTAGCATTACTGTATGGCATTAAAGGAATGCACTGAATACCTTTTCACACATGTCAAATTTAAGAGTAGAACTCATTGCTGCAGGACACTGTTGAGAAAAAAAAAAAAAAAAAAAAGTAAATAAATTCAGAAAAGTGTTTAGACAAATTCAGAGAGGAAAATTACTCCACAGACTGGTGGGTGCAACAGTCCAGATGCAACCTCCAGTTTATAAATCCCTTAACTACCAGAGACAGGAAGATTTTGTTGGAAAGATCATTCAATGTTTGTTCTTTTCTTGTTCTTTGTTGTTTTCTTTTCTTTACTCTTTTCCTAAGAGTCAGACCTTGACACCTGACTCATGATGAAGGTGGATGGACATGCATTCTGACCCAATGCATCCTCTCATCAAATGTATGCTCGATATTTGTATAGTAAAGAATTAAAAAAATAGTGGACTTCACTTTCAAGATAAGTTTTACTGAGACAGCAATCTTCCAACTGCAGTGATGAACCTTTAAATTACTAGTTGTGACCAACTATACTGTGACATATTTAAAAATAATCAGAATACGAAATGAAGATTTGGAACCATAGATTTATTCTGATTTTAACTTCTTCATCCTTATAAAATATTTTAATGTTCCCTGAATAATAGGTGACCACTTTGTTAGCCTTTCCCCAGAGATGCATTCACAGATTTATTTATCCAGATAAACTAATAATATCTGCATTGCATTGTAATATATGAAGAGTAGAAACAAAAACACTGTCCTGCGAAGTATATCTAGACAACACCCTAGATCTAGAAAATAAGGCATTTAAGTCTGTCCTCATTAGTCTGCTCCCACTATAAGTGGAAACCCTACTAAAGCAGAGTATTGCTTCTGAAAGTACTACTTCTAGAGGTTATAGGGAAATGTAAAAAAAAAAAAAAAAAAAAAAAAAAAACAGAACATGAAAAACAAGCTGTAAACAAAATGACCAGCCCATGCTGCTGTCCAAAAGAAGATAGTTGCTCACTCAAGCCTTGGAAAACAATATTATGCTGCATGACTGCATCCACAGAGACGTGATCTGACAGCCTGAGACACTGCAGTGTGCTGCATGTTTTCATTCTGTTTGTTTGTTTAGAAATGCATCCCTTTGTGATCATGACTTCAATATTGATAGTTTTGCATTGTCAAATGCAAGAAAATAACAGCCTGGTTTTCTACCAAGCAAATCAAATGGTATGACAGATCTTCAGATAGTGGCTCTGCATTTTACCTTTTCCTCTCCTGCGATCAATATTCTTATCTAGCCATGACTACTGTCTTAGCACCTCAGATGCTCTGAACCAGAAATTCAGCTGTCAAACTCCTCTTGCTGTTTATCAAAAGATCTGCTGTCTGTTCTTTCTTTCTGTACTTTCAAAGCTTTCTGTTCTCCTTAGGCTGATGTTATTACTATATAAGAGATATTATCTTGCACATATGGGTTATGTAGTTCTGCCATTAATGCTGGTGGTATATTCTGGCTGCTTCACTCTGAAGAGTTTTGGGAAATGTTTGCAACATTGTGTATCATTATTTTAAATGTAATTAATACTGAAGACACATGAAATTATAAGATGCATAAATAATGCTGACTAATTGAAAAGCACTTTTTTTTTTACATCTTACTAACTGTGAAAGTTTCTTTGTTGTAACATAGCCTTTATCTAGCAGGGTGTTAACCACAGGTTTAAAAGTAAGCTAAAATATTGTGTGAAGTATTTACATATTTTAATGTTTGCTTTTCAGGGTCAGGATGTGCTATGTGTGGAAAATTAATTACGGAGTATATATATATTTTAATTAACAAAAAGCTGAGGTTATAGACAATGTAGCAAAGGACCTACATACTTCATGAGGAAATTTTTAGACAGAATACAGATAAGGTCAAGAGTGCAGGTCATCTCAGAGTGAAAAACTATAATCTACATTTTGTGAATGACAAAAATGTAAACAATAGAAGATTGGAAATAGCGATGTAACATTGTTTAATGCCTTCAAAGGTTAACATTAGTGTAACTCTAAATCCCACCCATTACAAAAGCACTTTCGTGATAGTTAGATCATTCTCATTACAAATAACTTGGAGATTAGAAGCTGTACATCATACTGTTTGGAAGAACTAATTGTCTCCAAAATCTAGACATTTCTGAAACTCAAGAGGAACAGCTCTTTGACATTTCCAAAAAATAACAAGAAGAAATATTCTTGGCTGTTGTAAGTAAAATCTATTTTGCTAATCTGAATGGAGTTCCACTCTTCTGGACCACCTGGTGATCTCTAGCCATGAGAGATATAATTATCCTTTAAAAATAATCAAAAAAAACAAACATAAGTGAAAGGTCCCAAAACATAGCAATGAGATAGAAAGCAGAGATACAATATGACATCCTTTAGTTTATGTATCTGGGGAAGGTCATTTGAGGAAAAATAAATCCTTGTAATGGTGGCCAACAAGACAAAAGTAGAACTGCATGGTGGGAACTTCTTCTGTAACATATGAGTCCCAGTGACATTCACTGTTAATCCACTACTTCTGCTTTGCTAGCTCACTGATCCTGAAAATACATCACGTTAGAGAAGCTGGTGGGTGAGTCATTAAAACCTTGCTCAGACTTACCTGTGCTATCTCCCAAATGGATTCTCATCTTGGTTCTGGATGTCTGTGTCTGCGGAAGCCTTAACATGCGTATTCTGGAAAAACAAGATCTCACTATTCAAGTTTTGTAAGCATACATCTTGAGTTACATTCCTTATACATGCATTTTCTGCAATGGGTCAGATAGCTCTTAGTTTAGCTCATTAGTTTAAAACAGATTATCTGCAAACATAACAGAGGTACAAGCTTGTACTCCAGTGTTGTTTCTCTCCTATTCACCTTCTCTTGTCCCCAGAAATTTTCCATTTATTGTCTGCTCCTGACTAGCATACTTTACAGGCATCTGAAGAATGTGCTGCATGGGTATCACATACACATGAAATCATCCTGCTACTGCAATCTATAGTCAATGATTTCAGGTCCACCTTTGGGAAGTTCAACATGAGAGAATGTTAATAACAGAACATAACAGAATGTTAATTCATTTTGTTCTAAGTAACTATGCATCTGTAAAAGTGAAAGACTTTTATATTAATGAATATTTTGCACAGCACTAGGCAACTGTCCTCCTGTGTAGATTAACATGAGAGAATAATTACATTACATTTAGTGTTTTGCTAAGAAATACTGAATATGATGACCAAGATAATTATTGTTGCATGTTATTTCAAAATCAGCTTTATGGTAACAGCAAAAGACAGACTGAGACAGAAGATTAGCCAGAATGATTAATAAAGGAAAAATATAACCCCCAAACATATTTTATTACTTTTTTTTTTCCCTGTAGATTTCTACAGTAAATGTGTAGCTGCTCATTCTAGAGAGATGTCTCCCTGGTAAAACCAGGGACCTCTGGAAATCATCTCATCTAACCTTCTTCTTGAAGCTGGGATAGTTTCAAAGTCAGATCAGGCTGCTCAGGGCCCTGCTGCCCAATGTTTTGATATGCTGTTGTGATAGAGGGCACATAACTAATCTTGGCAAACGGCTGCAGTGATTAGAAAATGAGTGTTTACTTTGGCTCAATACTGTTCCAGATTTGAAACAATATTGATGATCTAACAGTGGCTTTGACCTTGATAATATAGGAAATCTGTCAGGGAGAGACCATAGCAGTATTTTTAATCCTTTCTTTCTTGGGACTCAAAATCCCATCTATCAAACATGAATCCTCTGCAGATGGGCTTGTTGTAAATGATAGTGAGTACCGTGCTCCCAACTGGTCTTTCGAATATATTTGTTTCCTTAATTTTCTGCTAGGCTTGGGAGAAAGATATTCACCTTAAAGATATGCATTTGTCCATCTTACACACTACATCTATGCAGCTGTGTCATTCATGCCTGGTCCTAAGCTATAGTTTATACAGATTTCAGGAGTTGCAAAATAAGATATCTTTCGTATCTTCCTAATCTGCCAGAAATCAACTTCGGCTGTCCAGAAATAAATATCAAAGGAAGGGAGTCTGCATTGTCTTTTTAAGGAAAGGCAATCAGAAAATTTAAGGGAAATACAATTTTCCTTCTTGCAATTATCCCAAAATTACCTTGTATCAAAACCCAAAGCATCCAGTCAAACACTCAAAATAAAATTATTAGAGGAGTTTCACGCATCTTCTACCATACACATTTCAAAGGACTATTATAAAACAACATCACAGGACGGCAGTTTCTGTCTCACTGAGTTTCATTCAAGCAGGACTGGTCAGCAAATCCCCAGATCTCACAGCAAAGCTATATTGTTTCATATTCAGGCCATTGGTAATGATAAAGGATCCACAGGTCTGACTTGTTTCTCCAAGCTGCAAGTTTAGCAACACTTGAGTAGGCTTACCACCTGCAGGGAGTTTGTTCTGAGCTGCCGACTCAGAACTGCAGCCAGGGTGGCTGAGGTATGAGAAAAGAAAAAAAAAATAAATTACTGCTTCAGAAATGAGTTTCTCTGTCTCATACAAACAAGAAAAAGAAGAAAATATCTAGTTTTCAACCTGTAGAACTCTGAATGGTTCAAATCTGTCTCAGTTTCTTTACATTGGCTGTAACATAACATAGAAACAAAAAAATCTGAAGATCGGAAACAGATATGTGATGTAAAAAAAAAAAAAAAAAAAAGAGGAATAAGGGAAAACACATTTGCCAGTAATAAGCAACTAAGGACACCAAACAAAACTGCAAGAATTTGATTTCTACAAGTTTAGAAACAGTTTGCTTCCTTTGAATAAATATAGCCATATGTGTGAGATAGGGTCTCAACAGAAGAAACCGAAGTTTCTGACTGGTGCAGGATCCAAACTCATTAAAACATATCATTAAAATGTACCAGCATTACACTTTTGTCAATTTGTGTGTATTTTTGGTCCACAACTAAACAAAACTCTAAAATATTTTCTTTAGGACCCTGAACACCTTACAAGGTTTACAATTCTTGGCTTGCTGCAAAGATGATCTTTAAAAGAATACCTATCTCCATATATTAAACAAGAAGATGAAAAAAAAAAAAAAGAATTGTGCAATTTCTGCTGGGAAGATACAGCAGTGGACTCCCCCTGCCCCCTCCAATCTGACATTTCACCCATGACCCTGCTCAGGCAAGAGCTATCAGTGGTACCCATGACGAATGCATCTGGTCATGATAGCTGAATCGGGCTCAAGGTGGATTTGGGGGAGGTGGATCCAAAGGCTGATGGAGCATGCATCAAACAAATACGGCTGGTATGCAGATATGACTAGTAGTCATTCATCTTACTCCATCAATAGGGGACAGCCCAGAGCCGCTGAGCTCTCCTGTGCTGCAGCCAACTGCATGCCAGGGTCATCCACTTGAGCAGGGATGCCTCTGAAGGTTACTCCTTGAGGTCAAGAGATTCCTTACCTGTGACAGACACTTGGTGACTAACAGCTAGCTTTTTGAAACCTTGCAAGTAATTTGCTAAGCATTGCTGAAACTTTGCAATCTTAGCTAAGTGGTATAAAGGATTGATTGAGCATATAATCCTTTAGGTATAAACCGTTAAGTCTGGGATTGGGGTAGGATCCGGTCATATCTAGACTCCTTGGAGTCTGGATGGCAAAAGGGACTCCATTCTGAACCTTGTGACTCAACGTGAGGGTCTCCCTGATGCTTTCAGTCTGACCCCATCATCTGTGCAGTAAATAATCAAGTGACCTTGCCATCACAAACCTTGTTAATGTCACATTTACCATTAGAGCATTGTTAAATTGCTGTCTTTTTCACAATTAAGATCTGCCAAATCACTATTTTCATCAATAAATATATTGCTGCTTCTCTCTTACGAGTGTCCTTTTGTGACAGAAGGGAAATGTAATTTTGATAGATTTTCCATAGAGGATGGATAACTGGAAAGAAGAATATATATGGGACCTAGAAAAATACATTGTAAATAGATGCTAGAAACAATTTTTTCTTATAATCTTAAAATGGGCAGGAAAACATTGCTACATTCAGATGTGGAGGCAAATGCAAAGAAGTAATTTGATAAACAATTACAAAAGATCTCATCTTTGTGAAATGGACTGATTGAAAAAAATACTACTAACTGTGGCTAGATAAGGACTTTCAGTTGCTCAAGATGAATTTTTTACAATATTGTTAAAGTAGATTCAGTTCAGTAATTCGTGTCTTAGAGAATTTAATTCTTTCTTTTTTAAGGATAAAAACATCAATTTTTATCTCCAAAAAATCTTTGCAAATGTAATTTAACCACCTGAAATATGTGGAATTTGAAATGTACTCGCCCATCATATTAAGCAAGTCTCTCTCAATATGCAGCTGTGCAGTCTGACAATGGTGATTTTTTTCTTTTCTTTTCTTTCTTTCTTTTTTTTTAATAGCTGATTTAAAAGGACCTTTTTTCTCTTTGAAATTAAAAAATTACCTGTCTTCTAATGGTCCTAAGTACATAGGCTGAGATTTTCAAAACTGCCTAAGAGATATATAGAACCAATTCCCATCCAAATAAATTGGATTTGGAGTTTATAATACTTCAGCTTGAATGTCTTTCTGGTTAAACTTTTTGAGTTAATGTCATGCTTCCTAAAGAACTTTAGTGAGAAACTAGTATGAGATTTCATAAATAATGCATTTTTATGAAGCTCAGTAGACTAGTAGACTGCTTGTAACTCTGACTTATCACTGCTTTGAATTCCCTTTGCTGATGGTTGGTTGATAATATTTATTAATATTCTTAACATGCTTATAATATCTATTAATCATTCATTAGCACTTCACATTCAACACTAGAAAGTAATAAGGTCTTTGATCTATCAGTGTCATTCTCTACTTCATCAATGGACTTCAGATTGCAATGTAAGTGTAAACCTTTCTCATGAAAATAAAGTGTGAAGGACCTTATTTCCTTTTTTTGTTCTCTGAAAGCAAAGAGAATGTTCCTTTGTTCCTGAGAGATGGTGAGAGTGGCCTTCGTGTTTCAACAGAAATAAAACATTGAATCTTTTTGGTAGGGAAGTGGAAAGAAGGTATTCATTTTTGTACAACAGTATCTTTTCCATTTGTCTAACTGTTGCTGCAATCTAAACTGGTTTTACATTGTTGCCACTGTAAAAACAAAACAAGAAAGAAAGAAAGAAAAAGAAAGAAAGAAAGAAAGAAAGAAAGAAAGAAAGAAAGAAAGAAAGAAAGAAAGAAAGAAAGAAAGAAAGAAAGAAAGAAAGAAAGAAAGAAAGAAAGAAAGAAAGAAAGAAAGAAAGAAAGAAATTGTGTGTGTGTATATATATATATATATTTACCAGTTGATCTCTGCTGGTCTTTCTTTTCTTGGCTTTGAATCATGCAAAAATGTATTAATTTCCAGCAAGAAAATGAACCTCTAGCTGTATATTGGTAGAAGACTTGACACCAGAAACATGTATTCTTTCCAGATTGTGTCTAGGAAGGACAAATGGTTCAGAAATTTTTGTCTGGTCTCGAACCAACTTCTAAGCAAATCTGGAGAAATTAATATAACACTATTAGAAATGTGATATTATTTTGGAAATGAATTCACATGGAAGGGCAGTTTATCCAAAGTTCACCCTACATTTGTATCTGCTAGGCTAAAAGTAGTTAGATGCCCAATGTAGTTGTACTCAGGAATATCTAATATGAGTATAAAAAAACATGGAAATTTGTTTGAGTCAGTGTGGCTGCACTCAGACAGTAAAACTGCTTTCATTCCATGATTTAATAACCTAGTAGTATATGCTAGATTCTTGGAGGCTGTTTCTTGAGACACAGCCTCCATAAGTAGGGATATTTTACAGCTTTTACAGCTTTCCTCCCCTGTACCCATTTTCCTGTCATTCTTTTTCCAACATCATTGTGCTGGGTCTGCAACACAAAACCTGTGGATCCAATTACTTTTTCTTCTCCAGGGGAAAAAAAAAAAAAAAAAGGAAAACGGGATAATTCTTCAAACTAGATCGTGTTCTCACACTATTTAAGAAATAGTTATTGCAGGGAGCCAATGTTGAAACTGATGACAAATATGGAGCTCCACAGAAACCCCACAACCAACAAGAACTGCAATGTGAAAATAAAATAAAATAAAATAAAAATCTATGTTATGTTTCTTTAACCAGGACTCAGGCCACTATTTCGGGGGAAGGCTGCTGAGGGACACAGTTCCTGAGGGCAGGGGAAGCCTTATGTAGAAGCTGCAAGGACAAGATGCTGACAGGAGAGAGGAAGTTTACAACTAGATTTATTTCCTTCTGTTCTGCTTTCTGTGTTTGCTTTTCATTTTCTCTCTTTAAAACCAAGACCATCTTTCTGTTTTATGTGCTTCCCAGTGCAGTCTTGCAATCTTCCTTGAGGAGCTTATCATGTGGGAAGGTCCAGGAGGGCCACCTCAGAGACCTGGCTCACCATTTCTTGAAACAAGAAGCAGAGTTGAGAAGAGAAGGGAGAGAACTACTCAGTGTATGAGACTGCAAGTAATTGGCACTGCTCAAAATTAGGAAGAAACTTGGAAGAAATGTGACTCCTATGAAACCACGTGCTGAGCTGTAGGAGGTCTCTCACCTGCATGTAGAAAGTATCTTGAGAAATGAAGACTCCAGGCAACAGAAAAGCCTTTTGCAGAAAGAATGTTTCTTACCTTCATAATCTTCAGATTAGTTTGTTGGGGAAAATTATTTCCTATGGCTGCTGTGTAGCTTTCCACGTAAGTGATTTTGTAGAACTGGTTTGTGTTTTTGCTTGGAAATCAGACCTAACAAAAGGCACAGTGCACATTCCAATATCTTCTGTTCACTGGAATGGCTCTGAGCTGATTTGATTTGAGCTAGGATTGCACTCTAGAGACAAGCAATAAATTGTCAGGAGAGATGAATGAAGAATTGGGAGGAAGGCCCACATGAAGCTTTTGTGATTTTCTCATGAAAATGCTGTTAGCACAGATAATGGTCCATGTGCATTTCCTGTACACCAACCACATGTAAAACACTATATAACAGACTGTCAGAATGTCGGCTTCAGAAAACACTTCTCACAGGGACTAGGTTCTTGTTTGCTGACACAGCCCCTAGGTAGAAAGGAATGGAGCAGTGATCACAGTTTTCCCAAAGACAAACTGCACTTGAGAAACTCCCCAGTTCTGGTGTCCCTTCACAGTGGACTCCCCTCCTCACCCTCCTGGTAGCTTGCCTCAGCCCTTTCTTTCTCACTGAAGATTTCTGTGCCGAAGGGGGAAGGGGTAGAGATTAAGGATGATGAATTTGGGCACACATTTTCCTCTAGGAAAATCCCTAGGTCAGTTCAGAAAGGTTCTAGCTAGGGCACTGGTGGGGCAGAAACATAAAGCCATGGTGAATGAGGTGGAGCTAGAGCACTGCCCACCCAGTCCAGAGTTGACTCGCTCAGATTTTGAACTGTCTGTGCTCTACTCCATAAGACCTCACAAGGACTTCACGTGGACCCACATGGCTTTGTATGTTCACACCATTTCTCAGCTCTTTCTCCCAGTCTCTGCTTTACTTGGTGGAGTCAACGGTTATCTCTGAATGTCATGATGGGATTGCGAACTGACTCTGCCAGGTGTGGAACAATGTGCCTTTCAATGTGTCTTTCAGTGATGTCATGCAATTTTTGTATATCACTTGTGAGAGCAGAGGAGAATAGGGCTAGGCTGTATGTGGTGCTCCGCAGCTGCTGTCAAGTATTTTAAAAACTTTTGCTTGTTTAACATTCAGGTTGCTTAACACTCAGACAGACTTTAAGTACAATGTCATGTTGTGCAAATGACATATAAGAGACCTTCCAGTGAGACTAGGGAGAAAGAAGTCTCTGGGCTGACTACATGAACATTTTATGTTTTTTTGGTTGTCAGTTAGATATGCGCTTCCACAGACAGTGGTTAGTACCACCAAGAAATTAATTCATGGGATTTAATTAACTTTATTAGAGAGATATAGCTACACTATCAGAGTGCCTCTGCAGAAAACTAACATTTCTAAGGGTATGAATCCCAGGATTAACAACAATAATAATAATAATAATTAATAATAATAAAAAGAATTCCTTCTACCGAAGGAAGCTAAGTATTACCAAGTTGAGAAATATGCAAGGCCAATTCTCCCACCATGGGAAAAACACAGTGAATTTTCAATTCCACTTCTTTCTGCCTGGAGAAAAGTGTTATTCTTACCTCGTGGTTTATTTTTCTGGTAGCTGGTTGATTAGAAAGCTGACAGACACATTGTAATTTGGTCATTTCTTGGCTTTAACATTAACCATGCAATTGAGCAATTCATTTACATATGAGAAATCAACATCATCAACAACAACAACAGCAAAAAAGATGAAACCACTTCATCATAAGGAATAGGGAATTCTTGAGGCTAACATCTACAGCAGGTCAGTGTTTCCACAACATCTTCTGTCTCAGAGCTTGGCACAGGGATAGGGACACCAGCAAAGTATTAAAGTAATATTTTGCAAGATACTATAAACAACCCTCACCTCCTTACATGAATATAGAACAAATCAGTACTCAGTCAAGTGCAATAATCTGCCTCTGACAATGATCATTTGTAGATGCTTCAGAGGAAGACGTAAGAAACCCCTAAAATGGGTAATTATAAAATATCCTGCCCAGAGGGGACATTTCTTTGCAGATTTAGGCATTTAGCATTTAAGTCATGCCTTACTATATAAGTCTTCCTCTGTAGCATGGTGTTTTCAGGGCAGAACAAGTTCAAAACTGTCATTGGAGGGAATTTTTTAAAGGAAAGAACATAACCATCTCAAATTATGATCATACCTTAAAACTGTAAGAATAGTACCAATTTAAAATATCCATAGTGATACCGATATAGTATTCATCCTTAGAATTCTTAGCCTTTTGGAGGACAACATGACAGGAAGAAAATTTTGGACAGACCTTGGGGACAAGCTAGCCACAGATCTTCTGCCCCCTGTAGATGTATTGGTTAGAATAAAAGACAAGCTGTAAGCTACAAGGTAGGAAGATGTACACAGACACGGGAAAAAATAGAAAGGTAGAGACTGAAATAAATCAAAGGAGTTGTCATTAAACAGAATCTTTATAAATTGTTTTTACTGTAGAGCCCATATATATATTAAAAAAAAGAAAAAAAGAAAAAAAAAAAGAAGCACTGAGAGACTAAGATTCCTGATTATGCTAATTCTGTTGCACAGTAGAACTGATGAGCATATGTGCCATGTTCAGACAATGCCTAACTGCTTCATAGTTCTTAATTCTTTATTCTGTAAAGGACCCATCTTTAATTCAGGTCACACTGTATCCTTACGACTCTTAAGATTAATAGTTTCAGGGTAGGTAATCTGTAATAAGGTTTCTGTGTCACATACTACCGTGACACTGTTGGTTTCAACAGAGAAATCTGTATACCCCCACAAAGCAATTGCAAATTAAAGAGTCAGGAAAACTGGAGAAATTGTTAAAAGAGAACCATTATAAGGACACCTGCCTATGTGTTTCATTATTTGCCCAGGCAGTTTTAGGAACTGCAGCCTTAATTCAGGACAAAGGACTTCAGTAAGGAATATCTTGTGCATATTGAAGCAAAGGAAGCCCTTGTCATCACTTGAAGTGCTAACAGAATACAAAGCTGATTTGTATACAGCTGTGAATACAACTTAAAAAAATTCCTTGTGTGCCAACAGTTCACAGAATTAGATATTAGCTACTGAAGGAAGAGTCCGGCTGAACTGAATCAGCCTTATCCAAACACTGATAAAGATAAAAACAATGTTGTTTAGCAAAGTCCCTGACAGGAGGTCTCATGGGCTGGTGGCAAGTATGCAGCTTGTTGGACTTACTACCTCGGTGATAACTGTTTCAACTACATGTGGTTTTAAGCTCTTCATATATTGGAGTTTTTCATCTATATCAGGCTGTGGCTGTTTTGTCCTGGTACCACATGCCTCTGCAGGTACACTATTTTCATTCCTTCCAAATTTAGTGGTAGGTTGCAATTCTTAGCCTGCGATATAGTCCACAGCTGACATGAGACCCTCCTGACTGCACTATCAGAAAGTGTCTCCCGTAACTAAGACTGCTAGGAAAAGATGGGATCCACCTGACAGAGATGGCCCAAATTCATCTTTGCTGACAGGCTGGCCAACTTTTTGAGGAGAACTTTAAATTACCAATGACTGGGGAGGCAGATGGCAACTCACAGTCAGGTGAGCAAGTGGCCCACTAGATGGACAAGTAGAGGCTGTGGGGTGACTGGTAAAAAAAGAGACCTCAAAATCAACAAAACAATGCTGAAAGAGGGGTCTGCCAAGGGTGTGCATACAAATAAGAAAGTGTGAAGAGGACAGCATGGTGGGGGAAACTCACATATGCATCCTGGGAAGTCAGCATGGTGGGATGACACTCTAAATTACCTTTGCACAGATGTATGCAGCATGGGAAACAAATGAGAAATTAGATGTGTGTGTGCAGTTGCAGAACTATGATCTCCTTGGGGTCACAGTGATGTAGTGGGTTAGCTTGCACAGACGGAGTGGTGCCATGGGTGGATACAGGCCCTTTAGGAAGGACAGGCTGGCAGAAAAAGAAAGGGGAGTTGACCTTTACATGACAGAGAAGCTGGGATGCATGGACCTCTGCCCTGGGATGGATGATGAACTAGCCAAGAGCTAAGGTACAGATAAACTAGAAAAGTTATGAAAAAGAGTAGTGGGAGGCTCAACTGAGATGGGATATTAGACGAGGTGAATGGGAATGACTGTTCATTTAAAAACAAACAAACAAAAAAAAAAAAACAAACGAGATGTCAGGGAACATGAACTCACAGCAGGTTCAAAACAAGCAAAAGGTAATCTTTCATCACTGTATGGGTAGCTAATCTTTAAATGTGGTAATTAGTGCATGAAAGGTATACTGGGGCTTCAACTTCCCAGATGTCTGTTTGAAATACAATACAGTAGAAAGAGACTAGGAAATTCCTGGAGTGTGTCAGGATGATTTCTTGACATTGGTGGTGAGTGAACCAGCTAGGGAAGATGCTCCAGTTGACCTGTTGCTTGCAAGCAAGGAAGGACTTGTGATGGCTGAAGGCTGTCTTGGGCATAGCAAACATGGAATGATAGTTTTTGATCTTTGGTGAAATAAAGAAGGTGGTCAGCAGAACTGCTACCTTGGATCTCCAGAGGACAGACTTTGGTCTATTTAGAGACCTGGTTGACAGAGATCCTTGTGAGGCAGTTCTGAAAGGCAAAGGAGTCCAGGAAAGTGCGACATTCTTCAAGAGAGGAATCTTAAAGTCACAGGACCAGGCTGTCCCAGTGTGCTGAAAGATGAGCCAGCAGGGAAGAAAATCAACTTGGCTGAACAGAGAACTTCTTCAGGAATTCAGGAAGAAAAAGAGAGTTTATGAGCTTTGGAAAAAGGGTTAGGCAACTTAGGAGCACTATAGACCTGTTGTCAAGATGTGCAGGGAGAAAATCAGAAGGGCCAAAGCCTGGCTAGAGCTCAAATTGGCTAGTGCAGTAAAAGACAACAAAAAATGCTTTTACAAATACATTAACAGCAGAAGGAGGACTAAGGAGAATCTCCATCCTTTATTGGACATGATGGGAAATGTAGTGATGAAAGATGAGGATAAGGCTGAGGTACTTAATGGCTTTTTTTGCCTCAGTCTTTTTCAGTAAGGTCTCTTTTTTTTAGTAAGGGAAATTGTAAGTGACCCATTACATCATCTGAACATTCACAGGTGTATAAGGCCAGATGGGATTTATCCAAGGCTACGGAAAGAGCTGGCGGAAGTGCCTACCAAGCCACCAGCCAGGGGCGGCTGAGGCTACTGTGTTTGTTTAGTTTGGTTAAGAGGAGGCTGAGGGCAGGCCTCATCACTCTCTACAACTACCTGAAAGGAGGTTGTAGTGAGGAGGGTGCTCACCTCTTTTCTCAGGTGATAAGTGATAGAATGCAAGGATATGGCCTCAAGTTGTGCCAGGAGAGGTTTAGATTGGACATTGGGAAGAATTGCTTCATGGGGAGGGTGGCCAAGCATTGGAATAGGCTGCCCAGGGAAGTGGTAGAGTCCCCTCCCCTGATGTATTTAAGAGATCTGTGGACATTGCACTAAGGGACATGGTTTAGTGATGCGACTCAGGAGGTCAAGTTGATGGTTGGACTTGATGGTTTTCATGATGGAATCATGCTCATACACAGCAGCTGAGGAACAGTCTCTCTATTTTCTTTTATTAATTCTCCTCAGATGCTTGGGTTCCCTCTGCTAATATGACTGGCTGGCTTCTGTTGTATTTCAACAGAGGTAAAAACTGAGTCTTAAACTCTCAACTACTCACAGATACAAAACAATCTAGTCTTGATTAAGGTGTCACAGAAATGGATTTATCCAACATACATAAGAAGTGACAGCTAAATAACAAGCTCATCCTTATTATTTGTTGTGGTTGTTGTTATTGGAGTTTACTACAGCCCTTTTTTTGTGATACAATGAGCTTTTCTACACCCTGCTAGAATGGAAGATTGGGTATCACAAAGGATTAATAACTGCTCCAGGGTACATTTGTTTCTGAGAGCAGATAAAAGGAAAATTACATTTAAGCAATCAAGCCAGAGGTCTGTCATTGACAGAACTTGATTAGAAGTGGTTCAGGACAGAAGTTGTGCTTCCGTTACCAGGGCAGAAATCTGCACTCAGATAAAAGATCAGATTTGGAAAAGAAGTATATGATGGTATAAAATTATGTTGCCCCAGAAAAGCCTCTGTAGCTTTCCTTTCAGTCTCCATCTCACTGCAACAATACAGCTTTGGTTTCATGTGGGCACTAATTTATATTCCTGGAGCAGAGATGAGGCCAGACTCTAGCTAAGTATGTTTAACAGAAGGCATAAATGGTGCTATGAGAATGACCATTTCCTCCAGACTTATAGAGCCAGGTCTTCTTCCCCTATAACTAATGTCTTCCAGCTCACTGATTTTTATGCAACACTGTTCAATGTACCCTGATTCTTTCTAGGGCCGTTGGGTTTGTTATTTCCTCATCTGGAAATATAACATTTTTTCCCCTTATGTAGTACATATTTTCCTATTAACACCGTACTTTTTTTTCTGAAGTCTGCCATTCATTTAGTTGGAGTAATGAGCTAACCTTTGGCAATGAAGAAATACAAACCCAGGAAAAGGGCCCTTGTAGTTGAAAAGACTCAGTGGTTAATATAGCACCAGATTTTCAAAATACCTTGGCTGATCTTTTTTTACAGTTCTACTGCTGTCAGCTTTATTGTATCATGAATCTGGGACGTGATGCACTCCGTGTGTCCCAACAACACATTGTGTTGATAACACAATTTCTCTTCCTTTCCCCCCTCCTTTCCCATACTCTTCACCAGAGAGGATGAAATTAAAAAAAATGAATTGTGAATTGCAGATGTTAATCCCATCAGTGTATAGTAAAAGATATAGGGAGGAATTCATTTCTCTAATTTGATGGTCTACAAAAAAGGCACATAGATCTAAGCTGGTTGCAGACCTTCTCCTTACAGGCAGGGGAAAGCTAGTTGACACAATTGGTTGAGGATTGGGTGCAATTTGTCTAATGCTAAAGCAGATGTCTGCATATGATCAGAAAAGCCCCTTTGCAAACCTTATTGCCCAGGTCTCTATTGAGTTTGACTAGCTTGGATATAGGTACTTTTGGGCTAGATGACTCCCACATTCAGGCTCCATGGCAAGGAAGAAGCATTAGAACCTGCGTCTACAGTAGTAGCCAAAATGAAAGAGGCATCTCTGGAATGAACAAAAAGCTGTTGTTCCAGAATATATTTTTAAGCAGAATCTTCATTAGCTCTGGCTCTTCCACTAAAGAAACATATCCCTTCCATTTGACAGTGGTGAGACAAAGAAGATGGGCTAAGGTAGATATCTACCTGCAGGTACATATTTAAATACAGAGAGAGAGAGATTTCTCACTATGGTATTTAACCTCTTCAAAAAGCTAGTGTCATTATTTCAGTTTCAGTGCAAACCTGGTTATTAAAAGGTCACAGGATAATTCTTTATATGTTGCTTCTGGAAGATCCCATTGAGTTGCCATAGTGCCATAATGCAACACTGTACACAAAAAGAATCATTTCTATCTCCACATATTATGCAATAGTAGTCCAGAGGCCTTTGAAATGGGCATCTGCAATTTATTTTTCTAATAACAAGAAAACATTTTTTAGAGCCAATAGGGGGCTGAAATGATTCAGTGCTAAGTTTAGTTGTAAAGACACGTATTCTGCTTTGCCTATAAAAATTACTTTTTCTTATCTTTTTTTTTTTTTTCCTGAAAGTATAATACAGAAACACACTGAAGAGGATACAAACACATGCTGAGCCTCTAGATCTAAGGTGAAAACAAACGAACAAATGAACAAACAAACAAAAAAAAACCAGTTGAAAATGCCAAGCCAATTTTCAACCTAAACATGAAGAAAGCTTAGTATGGAATTTTCATTTGAATTAGAACTACAGAGTCATCACATCACTCACTGAAACCAACCTTATTCCTGCATGAGAGGGAGATGAAGATTCAAGAACTGAAATAATTTGTTCTTTTCTTACTATTTTTCTTATTTTCTATCTCCTGTCCCAAGTGCCCAGGATAGGGGAAACCGGGCATATTACTAATAATGGTCTCAGTGTTAATGTGCCTGTGTGGAACTGTAAATATAAAATGATGTGCTTTGTGTGGCAAGAATACAACATCAAAGTCACCAGTGGTATTGAGTGGTTTGGAGCATGAGATATGCTGAGTACCTGCTTGACTAGCGCTGCAAGCTAGCTGATGGTATTGTGCTTGCTAACACCAGGGGTCTCTGATCCCTTCCTATACCTCTTTGAACGTTATGACGGGATAAAAAGGGCAATGTCCACTGATCGTTCTGGTGTATGGGCTATGTGGATTTAAATGTCCTGTCCAAAAGATGATGATCCTGGATCACTCCTGCCAATAGATGAGCAGTTGGTACCAACCTCTTTTTACAAATCCTGTTTCTAGGTGGAGGATTGAGTCGGTAAGAAAGAACATTATGAAAACTTAAATATGAATGATTACTACATCTTCTTTAGAAAGCTTTGTAACCCTTATACTTCACAAAAACATTGAATAAGGTGTAACTCAACAGGCTCATCACTTTGGGGATATTTTGCTCTTTGCTTTAGTAGATGCAGTTCAGGATATTAATCATTTTGGGGGAGGTTTGGGTTGTAATTGTGTCTAGATAACATGCCTTGTTAATCCCTGTCATGGAGTAAAACTTTTGTCAGCATAATTAATTCTCCTATCCTCTGTCTCCTTTCAGATTAGTAAACAGGTTCTCTGAGCATTGCCAACCCTGCAATTAATTTTGCTTAGTTTATAAAAATGGGGAAGGACTGTGGAGGAACATGCTGGATACTCACAACAATGACCCAGATTTACTGATACATTGCCTCTAAGCCATTTTTGGTTGAAATTACCCCTAAGAAATCCTTCATCATTAAAGTGTAATTACTGAGAGAAAGAACGGGCTGAAAGTCCTGGAGCATCAACACTTTCATCTATAAATGCATACACACACTGACCAGCATATGTACATACGTACATGTGTTCTCACCTAACAGAACAAATAACACAGACAACAGTGGATAATATGTGTAAGGATTAGGAATGTATGACCTATCTGCAAGTAGCGAAAAGCACTTTAGAATCCATCAGACATGAAATTTGGATTTTAATGGTTATTCCAGCTGAAGTCATAATGAGCTGCATTCAACTAGTAGATTTTGGCACTGGTTCAGAGTAATTTCACCCAATTATATTTAGATGTGGTTTTCTTTTTGAAATGTAGTGTTTAATCTAAACCAAAATTAGATTTCCCATTTAAAACTGATCATTTGTCTTTTAAATAGCTATTAGGAGCAACACAGTTCAGTTGGCTGATTTTCTAAAAGTCTTTTATGGAACAGAATAAATGTCTCACTGTTATGGAATTTGTATTGAGATATGTCTTTAAGCATCATGATGTTGGTGATGGCAGGTTCTAAATAAACTAGTTGAATGTTTATACAGGATGACAGGAGAGCAAAACAATGATTTCAAATCACTTGTCATCTGAATATATTGTGACATTGCGTTAGAAAGATTATAATGAGATCCTATAGCTGGAGGTAAGCTTTATGAAATTCAGATACAGATCTCAGGATATTTATTTTTATTTTTATCGTTTTACAACTTCAGGCAAATCTGGGCTTAGAGTTCAAGCTAGAAGCCATCCCATGGAAGAAATATTGAATAGGCTGTATTACTGATGGATAATTTCCGCAGAAGTAATGACCACAATAATATGACTTGGTGGTTGGTCTTAATTTTCAAACTGTAGATATTTGAAGATAGTGCTGCGTTACATCAGAAAAGAAAGGCACCATCTATTACACAAAATGCTAATGATACAGCTGCATAGACTACCCTGTAGTAGAATTAAACTTTCAATAGCCATATTTAGGTAAGAAGAGAAATTCAAGGACAATATTTAAAGAGTATCGAAGAATACAAATTACCGATATTTGTTTTCCAGGAGACACAAATGGCTTGGTACATTCTTGGACATTGCTTTCCAGAATATCTTTCTTATCTTTACTACTCCTCACTGAAACTAGTAAGTAGAAGCAGTGAATCTTTGTAGGAGCTGTTTCTTGTTTCTCATAGCACATTTCATGCCTGAGGCCTGGGTAATATTTATACTGTATTTGAGAAAATGATTCTGTAAAGTACTTCCAGGTTATTTGTAAAAAAAAAAAAAAAAGAAAAAAAGAAAAAGAAAAAGAAAAAGAAAAAGAGAAAGAAAAAGAAAAAGAAAGAAAAAAAAGTGAGGTTAGTATTTTATAACCAGATTTTAGAAGTTTCTTAGCTGGAAGTTGTAAGGAAATGTTAGAAATTATTAAGGGCACTTCAGTCAGCTGGAATTAGCTAAGTCTAAGAGGATAAAAACTTTTTATTTTGATGTTATTCCTGCTAGGAAATCAACATACTGCCATTTTTCAGCTGACTAGTATCATCATCAGCAATAATTTTAGAAAGGCCTTAACTATACCAAGCTGGCACTGACATCCCACTGAAGACGTTAGACCAGGGTTGATCCAACAAAGTTTAAATGTTGCCCTGAACTTAGATCTAATACTCTCATGCTGAATATATATATGGTTAGTTCTGTCCTGATTAATATTACCCAAGGCAATGAAATATAGCTGTTGGAATGGAGGGCAGGAAAAGGCTGGTTTGTTCATTGTCTCTAGTTGGGCTTGCTGAAGTAGTTACCCTTCAGATACCATCCATAATCACTGAAGAAGAGTATAGATTAGGCTGATGATTAAAAATCTCTTCTTTCTGCTTTGCATGCCATGTAAAGCTGTATTAGAATGCATTGGTCTTTGGGAAAATAGGAAAGTTACCTTTGAGAGGTGAAGTTTTCTGTACACATTTCTTCTCCTAGAGAAACTAGAACAGCATGTGGATGGCCACAGATGACTTCCTTACAACACAGAGCACAAGAGTTCATAATATATCAAATGCCAAGAGATAAGAAAAGAAAAGCGTCCTTCTAAACATGTCTTAGGCAATTGATAAGTAATATCTAGGCTCTGATTGAGCCTAGAAAATTGCATGACATTGCAGACAAAAGTGAAAAATACCCCAGCAATCCTTGGCAGTCCGGAAGGGAAAGATTCCTTCTGGACCCTGAATAATTTAATACCAAGAGTAAACCAAAATCTATTGACTTAACCATGGAAATGCCATTAAAACAAACAAACAAACAAACAACAACAACAAAAACACCCACCCCTCAGTAAGAGGAGCATAACAATACCCCCTATGGAGCATTCTTATAGAGCATCTGTATCTGAGATGAGATGTGCATAGCTTAAGTATAGTTGTCCTTGAACTTGATTCAGTGGTTTACCCTTTCATGCAGTGATTTAAGCAACTGAATAGCTTCAGATGCACATTGATACCCTGCTGAGTTCAGCGGACATAAGCATCCACTTGAGGCTGGGCATGTGCTTAACTGTTTCTCTCATCAGGGGCTCTGCCTGAATTTTGAATATCAATATATGCTATTCCTACATATGAAAAATATTTTTTTCTGTATTTCTTAGTTTATTCTATATTTATTAATGGAATCTATCCATTCTTTTGCCATTCTGATGCTTCTTTTTCCCATACGAAACAAAACTGCCTTTCTTTAGATAAAACATTATTTTCTACATTACTATAGCCAGTAACATGATCTTAAACAGAAGACCTGGGGATGGAAACAAGCAGATGAAGAACAGATGAATTGTTTAAAAACTCTGTTTTCATTCATATACTCTTAGTGTACAGGGGGAAAGAAATGCAAAGCATGTGTAATGCATAAGTAGAACTATTTCTAAATAGGATTGTTTCCACACCTTCTATGAGCCATCAACAGCTCTTTAATGATCCATCCCAAACCTGTGAGATAGTTGGATGAGCACTTATTCCCATCTTGTGCTCCAATGTGCTCCCATTATATAGAGAAACATTTTTATTTCGCTTTATTTTTCCAAGGATATCTTTTTTAATTTGAGTACAAATCCCTGCTTGAAAAAAAAATGAGTGGAAAGTCTCCTAACAACTGTCATTTTTCTTTGAATCAAATCGCAGGTGAACTTGTTCATAAAGGTGGAGTGGACCTGCAGAATACAGATGCTGCTGTGGTCAAATACAGAATCTGACTGAGGAGATCTGGGCCAAATTAATACCACTTAATAAATTTCTTCACTTGAACCACAAAAACACCTCACAAAAGAAAAGAAAAATCTTTAACACATACAAACCTGCACACCTTTGCCTGTGCGATATCAAACACAGACAATTTCTGCCAGTCATCTGCCTTGGGTTGTATTCTAACCTGGTTGTGTGTTTTAACATGGATTTTGAAATTGTTTCAGGGAAAAAAACAAAAACAAAAAAACAAAAAACAAAAAACAAACAAACAAAAAAACAAAACCATGAGATGGAATTTTTGAGTCCTAAATTAACAGATGAAATTCACCTGTGAGCATAGACTAGACTTTTCTCACTTCACCAAAGTGCAAGTTATTCTAGATGTAGTAATTTCCATTACAAGTAAGCATAAATTACCTTTGAAAATGAGAACTTCTGTATTGGAAATAGAATTATGCACAGTATAGCACTAGTATTTTTTCTGTGCACCTTGTTTCTCTGCATCTGTGAACATAAGAGCCACAGATTTGGCACTTTTTCTTCCTCTCAAAAGGTGAGAGGAAGGTTTCTGTCATTCTGACTTCTAGGTTATTTGCCACACTTCAATCCCATTTCCAACATTTTTGTCTTCTCACCTCTTGCTGGGTTACAGGCACCTATGTTTCTTCTCACATTGGAGAGGAAGAACAGGAGTGTGATGGTGTACCACCTTCTGTGCAGTGTATTCCCACTAAGTGGACAATCAGGTGTTAAAGGTCACATATACACATACATGTATGCAACCTGCATGGCTCTCATACATAACTTGACATATGCTCTATATTGCGTGAAACAGAGGCTTTTCTTCTCAGTAAAGATGTAGGACAGAAGCAGCATCCATTCTCCTAGTTGAAACAAGCCCCACTAGCTGCCTAGTACTCAGAAATGTCACAAATATAAAATGCTTTTCAGCCCGGGATGTACTGACAAACTGCTGGGGTCACAGTCAGCCTTACTATGCCACAGCAAGTCATGTGCTGGGGATGGAAAGGAAAACACTAGCAAAAGGATTGTGACTCAACTGGTGGTTTATTAGGTGCATTTGTTTGTGCAGGTACTTGTGGAAGGAAGCCTTGATCACTGCTCGGGTATTATGTACAGTCTGCCAGAGAGCTTCTGGAGGGGAAGGAGGAATAGTAGGAAAAACTACGATGACAGAAAATAAATCCTCATGATTTGCACTAGGGCTAGGGAATAAACTCTTTCTTCATCCTACAAAAATCTGCTGGAGTTAGGAAAATAAGAATATTCCCACTCCACAACCCCACTCCCACTTTTGCTGAAGCAAAAATCTGCTAACACCTTGTAAAAATACAGGTATGGCCTTTGATATGGCTGCTAGCCTAACTACCAAGTTTTTCACAACGTAGTTAGATTATGTATATAAACCTGTATCTCATGAGGTCAATGCATAACACTGTTGGCTAATGTCCATTCTGATTCTTCCTTGCTCTGTCTTTTTGTTATTGTTGTTGTTGTTGTTGTTGTGTGGTTGTTTGGTTGGTTTTATTTTTTGTTTGTTTGTTTTCTAAGCTTTTCAGAAAATAAATTTCTACTAAATACTTTAAATTTGGTGTAGCCAAATTTTCTCCCAGACATTGACATTCTCTTGAGTCAGAGCTGCTAGTCATACAAACAACTCTGCAGTTCTTTCTGTACTGGGGATGTTTGCAGGAAAGGATGCATGTGATAGTGACATGACCTGAAGCAGCGAAGATCATCTGTCATCAGTACAGACTACTTCTATAAGTAGGGAGTCCAGCCCTCTGTATTTTATCAGTGGGTTTCACTCATGTGTGACAGAAAATGGTAAATTCCATCCTTCTGTGTGCTCTGCAAGCTTGACTTTCCCTTGTGAATAGTCAGTGCCTGAAGAGGGTTGCTTCACCTGTGAGGAGAAGATACTCAAATAAAAACGTTTGAATAAATTCCATCCTAAGAAGCACTTCATAGTCTACTTACTTCTCTGTAGAACTCTCCCTGTTAATGTTACCTCTGGAATGACAATTGCTAAATCTGTTAGCACTAGAAAAAAAAAAAAAAAAGCTTTTAATATTACAGAAGAGCTTATAGTACGGGTCAGCAGTCCCACTGTGATCCTCACCATCTCCTCCTTCTTTATTTTTTTCAAAGAGCAATATAGGGAAAAAAAAAACAGTTAAGTTACAGAGATTTTATTTATTTACTTATGCATTTTTAATGAAAAGAAACCAACTGTCTACCTACCTCATTTGAAAACTGAGGATGCTATGGAAATCCATGAGATGAAGCACTGAGAAGAATGGGCTGTGCAGGCCAAGATATTGCAAAGGCAACCATTACTTTGCTGCAGAGATTATAAGTACATGAGTGATATTTCACAGTGAAGTCTCTTGACTGGTTCTTTTTTGACATCAGACTTGAAACATGAAACGTAAGTGGCATTACAGCAAATGAGCACAATGGGTTATTGTTACAGAATGACATTCATATACCACCTTTGTAGCAGGACTTCTATTTTCAGCTGCTCTGAGTGTGCTATTGGTTTGCAAGTCCAGGAATTATGAAGAGAATCTTGGGAGCTGACCTGATTTTTACGCTGTGTTGCAGAAGTGTTTCTCTGCACACTGATATCTTTAATATTTACTGCTTCAAACAGGCAGGTCTTAGGTAGGAGAGCAGAGTAATTCCTTTCTGTTGTCCATGTCTGCTGTAGTTATATCTATCTCTCTTTAAAATTGTGAGGTTCTCACAGATGCTTTTCAAAGAAGAAGTGTGTGACGTGTGAATCAATTTGAATCTGGCTTAGGGGGTTATAAAAATATATCCGCACATAAAAATATGGCTTTCACTTATTACAGTGCCAGACGAATACACCTCCTTCATACAAGTTACTCATTTGGAGATGGAGAAGGACTAAATATACTTATTTGGCTCCAGGGAGTGCTACAATTATTTCTTCTGAAATCGGCAACATCCAAGAAACATATTGCCACTGTGGTCCTGTGTATTACCCTTGTGGTTTAGGGGAATATATGATTCAAGGAGTTTAAAAAAAAAAAAAAAAGAAGAAGAAGAAAAAAAAGATTCTGCCTCTGCTCCACCTTTCTGCACCTTCCTCATTGCAAAGGCTAATTTCCCTCTAGTGTAGAAGCTTGTGCGCTTCCTTATCCAGAAGGCTCGAGTTTCATATGATCATTACCTACACAGAATAAACACAGTTGATCTTGTTGTTTCCTTTACTGCTGCTGTCAATGATTTGTACTTTTGATCTATTGCAGGTGATTCCTGTCCTTTGTTTGTAAAAGAAAGCAGAGTAGAGTCTCCCTCTTTCCTCCCATGATTTTAATCTTTGCATATTGTTTCTTTATGTAAATACACAAGAAATTGTTAAGTTCACACGCTCTAGGATTTTTATCATGCAATCCTGCATCCGTTCTTGATGCACAAGCTGCCAGAGGCATAAAAAGGAACTTTGCTGGAAAGAGGGAAACTTGCTTTTACTTTATTATGTTGGCCTGGAAGCTGCAAGATTTGATAAAGGCTGGCTATTATCCCTGCACTTGGCTGGTTGATATCTGAGTGAGGAAAGTAAAATACCATTAAAAAAATCCATCTGTGTCAAATGTATCTGTACGTATGGTGTCCTCTTCCACAGTCCTGAATGCGGTGTCCCTGAAGCAAACGAAGGATAAGATGCTGAGCAAATGGACTTTCCCCTCTGCAGAAGCTGGTATGTATAAGCATCAGCACCAGCGGGGAAGAGAAATTACTTTCATATCTTACCGTCATAACTAGAATCCTCAGCTCTTTCCAGGGCTCCTGCATAGGCCATCACCCTGGGGACATGCCTGCTGCACTGACCCAGCCTCCAGCAGACGGAGTTAATGCAGACTGCTGCGGGGAGGAAGCTGTGTGAAAGGTGTGGTCACGTTTCAGCTGACATCCTCTGCTCAACCAGACCCTGCCCTGGGGGCGGAGTGACTCTGGGGCTAGTGACAGGGAACTGAGCCTGTGTGTCAGCCCAAGGAGCCCATTCCTCAGCACTGGCTTTTTTCCAACGCCAAGCTACTAATATCCTGTGCTTCATCCAAGGGAGCAGATCCTACGCCGCTGACTATGTACATTATCAGAGCTAAGAGCAAAGCACAAGCAGCTCCGACACCTCCAGAGGCCAGAGCTCCTATATTTGGAGAGCCTGTGCCAGGTGCAAGTCGCCCCAGTCCCTTCCTCTGCATGGGGTTCTGACTGCCCAACGCAGACCCAGGAGCAGTGCAGGGTGGCAGCGGGGCAAAGAGGAGATCACCCCACCCGCAGACCTACCTTATGGTCTGCCCAGCATCATGGAAACACACTGCTGCAAAGGGGTGCCTGCAAAAAGTAGCTTCTTGTTTTCCAGGACAGCTTAGAGGACAAGACTCCTTCCTCCCCCACCTGGAGGGCCACCGCAGGACACAGTGCGACCTAGCTGCCATCCTGTGAAGAGAACCAAGGACTGAGCAGCTCATCACTGTCAGGTGCCAATTGCTGCTTCTCTGTAAGGAAACGCAACCTGGTTAAGCTCCTGCTGAGTTTCTAGCTTTCAGTTACAAACAATTTAGGTATAGCACCTAAAATGCTGGGTTAAATTTGAGGTCTTCCTTTTTTGCTGGCCACTTTTCATGATAGATTTTTAAGAGTGAAAATCGATCACCAAAAGTAGTGTACAGACTGGGGACTTTTCCCTTAGACCGATGATGTCCATTGGTTAACTGCCCTGTGACAAATGCGAGTTTGTTCACAGGCGGGCACCACCACATCTCCCACATCAGAGTGGAGGTCTGTGTTTATAGCTCTTAGTTCAAGGACTTGTGTGTGAATTCTGCCTAGCTGCTATATTTCTGTGCACTACTGAGCTGAGAAAAACGGCTCATATGCTCTTCTATGTATTTGATCTCTGACTTATCAATGTAAAACCTTTTTTTTTTTTTTCACTTTTATTTCCTCCCTTGTGTAAAGTATTTTGTCTGTTCTGGGTCTTCTGGGTGCTGACAAACATAAATATTCTCCCTGGAGAACAGGTTTTGTGAGATGAAGGCTAAGTTTATTATTTGAGGATACGAGGCATTGTCTGTACTGGAGCTTTTGAGTCTTATAGACCAGGAGTAACTGGTAACTTAAGTTCAGACAGGTGAACTTTCTGGAAGCAGCTGACCTGGAAACAGATGCCAATGTTTTTAGAAAATGGCCAATGAGTACCTTAGAGTAGATGTGCTGGTAACGGTGAGGAAATCCTTAAGGGACTGCCTGGCTTTCATATGTTGTAGTGAAGGCTGGTGACTGAGTAGTCACCTGCAATAGAGTCTGTGTCCAGGTAGCTGTGGGAATCCACAGCTGTTGTCTGACTTGCAAACATCTGTGCTTTACTCAGGTCACTGTCTTCTCCTCACATGCCCTCTTGAGGCTGAGAAGTTAGCAAAATTGAAAAAGCAGTGAATGATATCTCCCAAGTTAATAAAAAACACCTGTGGAAAATAATTAGGAAGTGCTAGAGAAGTATCCGAACTGCAGCTTCACGAGTCAATAGCAGAATTATATTATTTATTGTCCAACAATATTTCAGGTTTATAACTTTTCTCTAAAAACTTGAAATTTCATATAAAGGTTATAAGGAAGGTGGGAAGCTTATTTTCTCAGCCATTATTTGTATTGAGAAGATGAGCACCAGTTTGGGATTTCCGTACACTTTTTTTTTTTTTTTGAACTTTGTGTGTTATAGTTAAACTTGAGCCTGTTATTCTGGGCTAATGCTGAGGAAACCTGGCTGTGACTGCACTCAACCCTAAAACATTGCAGTGAGGGGGGAGTAGTGTGAAGAAAATTGCATTCAGATGGAAATTGTTTTGAAGCGGATAATAAATTAGGATTCTGGGATTAGTGTGAAAACTGGATACACACACACACACACAAAGCTGCTATAAAAATGTAATTATGTTCTATTGACAAAGCAGTACCTTTTTATTGCATTGTTTATGAATAGCAGAGACAAAGTAATCTAGCTAAGAGCAGCAGTGTTAAAGCCATACTATATTTTATATTTGATTCAACTTCACCCACCTTCCCATACACACATACACAAAACTTGCCAGCAAGATAAAAACATCTGAATTTCTAAAGACACTTAAAAGGCTCAGCTGGATATGCAGAACTTCTATAGGATATACAGTATGTGTTCGGCTTTGCTACAGAGGGTGATTCATAAGAGGTGTGTTGAAACCACTGATCTTTCAATGTCTTGAAAAAAACAACCGTCTTTCAATGTGGGTTAGAACAACATCAGCTCTCTGACACACACATTTCTTCAAGAAGAGAACTGAACTTAGATTTTGGCACTTAGGATGGAGCTTGACTATTTGCTATGTGAATATTATAAATGTGTTTAAAAATGCAGACAGCACTGCCATTTTGTTGTACACCTGGGTCAGTTCTGATTAATAATTTGGAGTGAAAAAATTCATAAGTCAAAATGTCTCCTTTGGACTCTTTTGTATTTCAGCAGAGGGAGGTAGACCAGAGTTTTACTACTGAGTGGCCATTGTTTCCTTATACAGATTTCAAGTAGGTATTTCATTCTTTTGGTTCAGTGCCAAAATGTATATTTCCCTGCACTCCCTTGTTCTCTGTCCAGGAGCAAACAGAAACCCATTGAAACTTCCCTGCAGCTCTGTATGGGACTACATGTCCTTGCTTCATATCAGCATTCATAAAGAATACCCGGATAAGGAACATTCAGTGGCTGCTTTATTCCTATCCATAGGTGGCTGAATGGCTTCCTCACTGGATGGCTTTCACACATTTAATGTGTTCGTGTGCTGCAAATTACTTCATATATAAAAGACAAACTCTCCATCCACAAAATATGCTCTGAATGCATCCTAGCTTTGCAACTCTGTCTGATAACAATCCTTCATAATACCATTTCTTCCAGTACCAGAAGGGTGGTAACATGATTACAGCATGATTACTAGGGCTATGAATGTTATACAAAATAACATTACCCCTCATTGTATTCCATCTTTCCACCCTACTTTTTTGATGTACTAAGCATGAGGTGGGATGCAAGCCCCAAATACTTCTCAGTTTGTACAAGTGAGAGTCAGCTCTCACTTGATGAGGGTTGTGAATCCAGCTTCCTAGCATAAAACTTGAAGCCAGTCTTACTGCTTGATGTAGAGTCCAAAGAGGGGTCAAAGTATTGAGGTCGCTGGGCCATCCACAGTTCTGACAAAAAAATCTGAACAGGATAATAGACACAATGTATTTTGGATGCTGTGGAAAAGATATGGTTTATTAGCTGTTGTATCATTTTATCTGCAGACTGTATTTCTCAATGGTGTTAATAGTATGAGAAACAAAGTAACTACAACTATCTCAAAGGAGGTTGTAGCAAGGTGGGGATTGGTCTATTCTCCCAAGCAACAAACAATAGAACAAGAGGAAATGGGCTTACGTTGTGCCAGGGGATGTTTAGGTTGGATATTAGGAAAAAATTATTTACTGGAAGGGTTGTGAGGCATTGGAACAGGCCGCCCGGGGAAGCAGGCGAGTCACCACTCCTAGAGGTATTTAAAAGATTTGTAGATGCGGTGCTTAGGGACATGGTTTAGTGGTAGACTTGGCAGTGTTAGGTTAATGGTTGGACTGGATGATCTTGGAGGTCTTTTCCAACCTAAATGTTTCTGTGATTCTGTGATACACTTTTTTCATTCTTGTAGAGTTTAGCACTAATAACTGTGCAGAAGCTTTGGGCTTGTTTTTGAAGGAGGTTTCAAAATCCAGACCCTCTATAAATGCACAAATAGTTCAAATATTCATATCAACAAAGAGAATAACCATGAACATCAGTAAGATAAAATTCCCAGTAGTAACTGTAGTAAGTAGCAGGACTTTGTATTAGATGTACCACAAGCTGGAAAACTGAGCAAATGTATTTATTTAGGAAATGTGAGGCTAAAGTTTTCTCTTGGTAGCTACTCAAAACATATGACTGTATGTTTATTTGTAAGCTTCATACATATATGTTTAGAAAGTTAGATAGGAATAGAAAAGATTTGTACTTCTTAGTTACCGTGTAAAACAGTGATTATAAAAGATCTGTGAAAAAAATGGACCTAATTTCCCATCCAGTCAAATTTAGTGTTAGAGCCTGAACTGCCACTTCTGTCTTATCTTGTCTTGGAAGAGAAAGAAAATAAAGAAAGTTGTCAGACAGCAAACAATAAAGCTCAGGTAATCTTCTACAGCTGTGGCCAATGGTCTTGAAATGTTGTCATCCTGTATATGTTCTGCCAGTCTGCTAGTTGGTATTCTGAAGGATACCTGAAGGATATTCTGAAGGAAAAGCTGGAGAAGATATGGTGTACCTTAAAATTGTAATATTTTTGTGTCTTTGCCTGTGTAGACTTAACCATGGGTTTGGAATCTAGGCTTTATAAATGTTATAATGAACTACAAAGGAGAAGTGTTCTCTTATACAGAGCTAATGCTATGAAGGCCAGTTATGTGATGATGCTAAGTAACGCAATAACCAATTTCTCATTGCCCAAGATTTGCATTAATATGAAAAAATGTACAGAACCGCTGTGACAGCTAAAAGAAACAGTCTCAGATGGATTGTCTTCCCTAACACTGTGTAGAGAAATGGAGACGTCATTAAAGGAGAGGTACAAATAATACCTGGAGAATCTCCAAGCATGTAAAGATGCTCCTAAAACTGAGAAACTGGTTTCGATTGTTCCATTAGTGAGACCATGTGAAAAGACGGATGCTTGGTTTTTGTTTTTGTTTTTGATTTCTTTGTTTGGTTGGTTTTTGAGCAGGAAGAATGGGATCAGTTTATTTGTCTGTGTTGGTAATGAACTAGTCATATACCTTTAAAAATAAAACCAATCTAGCCAGAATAATCTTGCTTCATTGACAACAAAAGCTCACAGTGTGGATATGCTTACTAACCTAGCAAATGATTATGGCACTATATATATCACATTTAATTAATAAAATGGTGTTTTTCTGCTGCTTCAGCAGAATGTGCAGAGGTTCTCCTCAAATTGCCCACTGGTTATCCTTGGCATCCTGCTGTGAACTGGAACTTCAACACTACAACTCTAGTCATCATTCTTACATAGCCTGCGCATTCTGCAAAGCATTCTTTATGCTAAGTATCACACTTTGGTAACTAGACGTGCAGATAGTGAGAGCAGTCTACTTGTGATTTGCCTATTGGGGAAAGACTGTTTCAGCTGCCTCCTTTTCCAAATTATTCTTCAGACATATATGTGAATGTATTAAATTATCTATTCTGAACTTCTTAGAACTAGATCCTGACTTGTAGCATCACTGCGTTCAGGTAAAATAACGTTTTGCTTTTAGATCTGCAGTGTGTTTGCTAGTGTTAACACAGCTACAAAAGATATTTTTTAATTCTTTGTCTCAAATGTCTAAGAACACTGTGGAAGTATGGACAGTAGCTGCATAGTGCCAAAACCTCATGCTGCAAAAAATAAAGCTCTACACTGCGCTTCCACTCAAAGATTGGAGCAGCAGCTATACAAAAACAATGTGTTTTCTGGCATGGCTTTCACTGTAATAAATCAGTATTAATAGAGTACTGGAGGCAAAGGCATGTGGAGTATCAGACCTGGGCAGAGAGTCTAGTGAAACGAGGAGGCTCTTGATCTATTGTTCCTGCTGAAGTAGTCAAAATCAAGAAACAGAGCAGAAGCAGATGGTCTTGCTTCCTGAATGATGTGTTATCCCAACATTGTGAAAGGACATGTTTATAGAGGTTTTTTTATGACTAAAAGAAAACCTTCGCACTTGCACTAGACTTTTAATCCAGCCCCACTGTGTGAGAACACCATTTATATGATCCAGCATGAGGAACTGGGCACAAGCAGAGGTGCAGTCAGTGCCTTTGTCATACCGCAGATGGAGTCTCTTTACTTAGATGTTGCCATTGGCGGGATAAGACATTGAAATAAAAGGAATTCATGAAGTCTTGGAGCTCAGGTCACTCACGAAGTTGTGGGCTGACAACCAGGGCTGAGGCATGGCTTCCGTGTGCATCAGTGTGGCAGCAGACATAATTACTTATTGGACTTTCACCTTGGCAGAAGTATTTCAGGGCCCAGTAATTAATGCCTCACAGAATCACATGGAAGACCTTAGCCATTCCAGAAAACACATGAAGTCTGCTGGGAAGCTGAAGAAAAATAGCAAAGCTGAAATTAAAGTGTTGTTATTCTTCAGGCCCAAGTTACTGCTTTATGTGACAATGATTGATAGCCTCAGTAAGATTTTTACAGCCTTATCATACAAACTATGCTTTCTTCCCATTTTCAGTCTGGTATAACCCATTTTCATGGAGAGTCCAGCAGAAAAATACCCAGAATATTTGTCAAACTCATCAGAACACTTCCTTCCAAATGAACCTGTTCACTTCTTAGCTGAGTTTTGCATCTTCTCAAAGTGATCTACTCAGAAAGGCCCTGGGAAGCAACAGGACTTTGATACTGTCTTTCAGCTCGGTTTAAACTTACACTTTTTAATTTAGTTGTACACCTTTGCTGAGCAGCACAGATCACTTTGGGGAAGGTAAAGTAGAAGTAGTACACCCTTATGAGTCTAAATAACCTTTTTTATTATTATTATTTTTATTTTTGGCTTATGGAATCCTCTAGGAAATTCACAGAACTCGCAGGTGCAGCTCATACAGAGCTGATGCTCCAAATCCTAGGTCTTGTAGTATTGTTTACATCCAGCATGCTGTCAGTGCATAAACTGATTGGTGTGCAGTGTTCTCCCATTATGAAGATATTTATGCTATACTTGCAGAATTGTTTTTTCTAGGTAATCCCAAACATTCCAGTGGGATTTTTGATATCTAGCCTGCCACTGTAAGAGTTAGGCAGGTAAGAACGTGCCTTGTAGTGCATCTGCCTAGGACTTCTGCAGTGCTGCAGCAGACCCACAGAGTAATGGGAGGTACCTATGGTGTTTTGCATTGTAGAAATACTTGCTTATGAAGAAAATAGTATTTCCAGTTCTTACTCTCTTCAACAGATAAGCAAAGACAAAATGATGTATACAGCACAATGCAAGGAAGATCATGCACTTAAAAAGAAAGCATTATAAAAAAATCCCTGTTATTCAACCATGTTACCAGGGTTCAAGTTTGTTCATGACTTCCATTCACTTTCCTACTGAAAAGTTCTTGCTGTGCATCTAACACTTAATACAAGAAAGTATTTTCACAAAAGTGTAACTGAATATGTGAGGTGTTCTGTAGAGATCAGTGAAATGTGAGGTAAGGAAGCATGAAAATATTTTTCTGTATTTAGGCTTTACTCCCTCAGATCTTAAGGTAGACATTGCTCAGGACAAGCTCATCAATACTACTTTTATTGTATAACATCAGGCTGCTGTCTTCCATGCAGATAAGAGAAGTTTGCATTTTTGCAGGAGTCCTGCTAGTCAGTAGATATCACAATTTTCTTTTCATGTTGTACAGGAAGTGCCAGTGGTTTAGGAAATCATGTCTATCTATCTCAGACTGTTTATTCAAATCTATCTCTTCAATTTAAGGGCTTTCTTGTGCCTCATAGAATTGAAGCTGTTAACTTTTGTTGGAAACTAGCAGGGGAAGTTGGAATGCAGTGATGAGAGCATTTGCCTGGCAAAAGCATTGGTGCTGGGCAAAAGAGTGTTGTTGTGTCAATGGTGACCAGAAACATGGTTAGCACAACTAACACCAAAATCTCTTGTAGGAACCTAAGATGTTCTTAAAAATATGAACAGTATAAAAAGGCCTTTGCTGTATGTCTTTCAGTCAAAGTTGCAGAAAAGATGAGGAAAGACAAAGCACATGCTGTTTTCAGTTCCTCCAAGCCTTCTTCCTCCCCAGTTTATAGCACAGCTCAGACTCATTTTCTGTAGTAGTTCAAGACAAAATGTTAGACTGTCAATCTGAGATGTATATGCCTTTCCTTCCGATTTTACTGCTAGGGCAGTAACTTCTGACTAGAGCAGCAGCTAGCTCAAAGGGGCATTGCCCTAAATCCTCATGGCATTACTCACCCAAGCTTGTCCAGAACCAAACATTCAACCCAGGCTGTGTGTGAATGTGCTTGAAGGTTAAGAAACCAATTTAACAAATGTAGGGAATAAGGTTGATGTAAAACCTTTTACTGCAGAAAAAAAAGAATATAAAAAAAAAAAATGGTGCCTTAATTATCTGATTGTAAGAAACCCTTATTGGTCCTATTTTCATCCCCAGATGAAAAATGCTATCTAAGCAAAAATATGGAAGAAATGAGACCTTTCCCTGCATTGCTACAAATTATTTACCAAACTGAAAGATAAAAGACAGAAGGGAAATCATACTTGCTGATTGTGATGCTTAAATGAGTCTCTGTGAAACAGGTCTCCTCCAGATTTCCTGCATAATTCAGCCATCACTGTAAGAGTTAGCTGCTGTTAACAGTTTTCTCCCAAAAGCACAGTAGGGAAAAGGAGACAGAAAATTTGGCAATGTGAGACCTTTAAAAGGAGAAACAGTCATCTGATCAGCATGATCCTGGGGAGGCTCTGTTAAGACTTCATTTTCACTGAAATTAACGCTAAATATTTGTGTCTTTTTCTGGCCTAGCTGCAGTGAATTTGTTGTTGTTGTTGTTTTTGCTATTCTTCCTCTCTCTCCCCTAAAAGAGTAACTTGGTTTAATACTCATACTTTTTTTTTATAGAGCCATGATTGTTAACATTGAGAATTTGCTCAGATGGCTTAACTCCAAGGCACTGGAGAAGTGGCCACTGTGCCAATGACACCCTTCCACTCACATTGTACTGTTCAGTTACACAGATTTCTAGACCTGATACAAATCTGGTTCTTCTAAAGACGATGGAAAGGACTATTTAATAGAAAAGACCATTTGTGCAGAGCAAATCAGAGGCGAACACAGACCATATTGCTTCTTACAGAAATACACACGTGCACATGTTGTAGAGGCTTGTCTGATACTCGTCTTGAAGAATCATCTTATTTATGTGAGGGATGGAGAATAACAACAGGGCTGCAGTTCATTCTGTGGGCTCTAATGACAATATCTATCACCCTCAGCACAGATCAAACAGCACAGGAATAGCAGGCTAGTTCAGCAGTGGATTCACTTTAAGGTCATCAAGTATTATTTATAATGGATGAATAACTTTAGAAATAGTGGAAACCACAAAGATAACTTACATTCTGAGTAAGCAGGAGCTCTGTGATGTATGATTTCTCTATGAAGTCTATGCCTTTCATGATTTTCAGTGTAGAGTTTCAGACTTTGCAGATATTTCATTCCTATAAAAGCATTGCTTCTCCTGATACACAATTAATGGTGGTATAGTGACCAACATTGGTACGAAATCTGAGAGCTTGTAAGTAATATAATGTGGCCTATTATACTAAGGCCATGTTTTTGAACTGCCTATAACATCTGTTATTATAGGGACTAGCACGTATGCACCAAATGAAGACAATGTCATTAAGTGTTCGTTCTCCAAGAATATCTTTGGGAAAGTGTTGTCACTAAAGGAATTATGCACTTCACTTGTAAGAGGGAAGCAGCAATATATTTCTTGATGAAAATAGTGATTTGGCAGATCTTAATTGTGAAAAAGACAGCAATTTAACAATGCTCTAATGGTAAATGTGACATTAACAACGTTTGTGATGGCAAGGTCACTTGATTATTTACTGCACAGATGACGGGGTCAGACTGAAAGTGTCAGGGAGTCCCTCACGTTGAGTAACAAGGTTCAGAATGGAGTCCCTTTTACCATCCAGACTCCAAGGAGTCTAGATATGACCGGATCCTACCCCAATCCCAGACTTAACGGTTTATGCCTAAAGGATTATATGCTCAATCAATCCTTTATACCACTTAGCTAAGATTGCAAAGTTTCAGCAATGCTTAGCAAATTACTTGCAAAGTTTCAAAAAGCTAGCTGTTAGTCACCAAGTGTCTGTCACAGGTAGGAATCTCTCGACCTCAAGGAGTAACCTTCAGAGGCGTCCCTGCTCAAGGGGAAGACCCCAGCATGCAGACGGCTACAGCACAGGAGAGTTCAACGGGCTCTGGGCTGTCCCCTATTGATGGGGTAAGATGATTAACTACTATTAGTCATATCTGCATACCAGCCGTATTTGTTTGATGCATGTTCCATTAGCCTCTGGACCTATCTCCCCTGAATCCACCTTGAGCCTGGTTTGGTTATCAATCACAGGAGCCACTGACGGTTATTGCCTGAGCAGGGTCACAAGTGAAAGGCCAGGCTGGGGGAGGGAGGCGGAGGGAGTATATCGCCTAAAATTTATACCTCTGTTGCTGCTGTTACTCTTAAAAAATTACTTAATTTGAGTCACAAGCACTTGCTGTCTTCAGCATTTCTAAAAATATGTTTCTGTTGCAGGAATTGTTTCTAACTATTGCTGTCAGAAGGATGGAAGGTGTTAAAGTACTTTCTTTGTGAGTTTTTCCCTTCCACCTGTTCTTCTGATGTTATTCTGTTTTTATGAGTTTTTTGGAGGATGTTTTTATTTTAAAATGCTTGTGCTGCACAATACAGAACTGTCCTGACTGGTACAGAAGGCATGTAAAATAAATACTGGAAGAAGAATTCCAGATTTATCTGGTTAAAGTACTGCAATATCAATGAAATCAGTAGGAGCAACATTTTTCAAGACTGTATTTCTCAATGGAATGCAGTTAAAGTCTAGAAGAGATAATGGACAGCATGTTGCATTACTTTTGCCGTGCCATTATGCTACATATGAAAGATTAAGAAACATCTTAAATACATGACTGACTTTTAGCATCCTAGAATCATAGAACGGTTTGGATTGGGAGTAGTCTTAAATGTCTTCTAGTTCCAACCCCCTTGCCATGGGTAGGGACACCTTCCACTAGATCAGGTTGCTCAAAGCCCCATCTAGCCTGGCTTTGAATGCTTCCAGGGATGGGACATCCACAGCTTCTCTGGGCAACCTGTTCCAGTGCCTCACCGCTCTCATAGTCAAGAATTTACTCCATAAATCTAATCTAAAGCTACTCTCTTTTAGTTTAAAACCATTACCCCTTGTCCTATCACTACACTTTCTGATAAAAATTCCCTCCCCATCTTTCCTGTGGGCCCTCTTTAAGCACTGGAAGTACTACAAAGTCTTCCTGGACCCTTCTCTTCTCCAGACTAAACAACACCAACTCTCTCAGCTTTTCTTCATAGCAGAGGTGCTCCAGCCCTCTGATCATCTTCATGACACTCAAAATCCCATAGAATCATAGAATCATTTAGGTTGGAAAAGACCATCAGGATCATCAAGTCCAACCATCAGCCTGACCTCCTGCGTCACATCACTAGACCATCTCCCTTAGTGCCACATCTATACATTTCTTAAATACCTCCAGGTATGGGCACTCCACCACTTCCCATGTTTCTTTGAAACAACATCACACAGCCAATAAATCCATTGATGTTTTTGATGTATCTTGAACATTATAACTTTCATAAGCAATAGTTCTCTTTCTATTGTGGTGATAGTGTACCACTTTGAAGTATCTTGATTACTTAATTTGGACTTGGCTGCCATTGGTCAACTTATCTTACTGATATGGATACCAGTAACAGCAGGAGATCAAGCCTACAGAATAGATTTAACATTCTTAATGAGACAGAAGATTGCTTAAGTTCCACTTGTCTTTTTTACACCCACATTTTAAAACCCTTTAGGAGGCTGAATGCCCAAACACGCATACTTAAATATAATACATGTTAAAATAACACAAGGAATGTCTGTGCTTGTAGGGAAAGAGACTTCTTTCACTGAAAGATTTCAGTTTCTTAATTCGCTGTAATAAACAGCTGCTTCCAAGCTGTCTGGAGTCTTTAACCACAGTCAGTCAGAAATGTAGTCTTATAATGTCTATATAATATAAAGTTTCTCATTTCCCCTTAATCACAGTTTGCTTGAATCTGGGGAGTGTATTCTGATAGGATGTAAATGACTCCCAGGAAACATCCCACTGTATTTTGTGAGCTGATGGCTTCAGGACAAGCCTACATAGAGTCTTCAGTAAGTTCAGTTTCTTTTATCTTGGTTTTGTTTGTTTATTTGTTTGTTTGTTTTAATGGAGAAAGTACAAGCAGCAACCCTTTTTTTTTTCAAATGTTACTCCAACGTAGTTTTCAAATATTACTCCAGTCAAGCAATGCTCTAAGGCAAGTTCAGAAATATAAAGACTACTTAGAAACACCTATTGAATTGAAGCACTGGCTTAGTTGTTCCCTACAACTGTAGCTTCAAATATTTGACTTACCTATAAAACAGACTGGTCTTTGTTTAGGTTTTGGATTTTTTTTCCCTGCACATTTAGCGTAAAGCCCAAAATGAAATAGCAAAGTGAAGGCAAAGTGAGGGCTTAGAGATGGTTGGTGCTCAATTGACTGCTATTAGCATGGTGAATGTTAGGAAGGTAAAATTTGTTAGTTAATGTTGGCCCAAAAGCACAAGTATAATGTCTAGGATGTCTACCAAAAAATGAAGGCTGGAAATTAGACAAAAATTTCTAAGTTGCATTAGGGCAACTAGGTTCTGCAACAACATTCCCTCCAAAGCAAGAAGGGTGAAAATGTTTCCAACATACAAGCACTAAACTGCATCTTAAGAAAGGACCTGTAGGATAAGGTAGCTTGGAGGAGACTGCACTCAATAACCAAATAAGTGTCTTCTAGTACCACGCTCCTGTCACTTATGGAAAGAATATCATGAGCAGATGCAAACTGAGGTTGGATTCTTGGACTCATCCCTTGGTAATTTACACTAAGAAAACTTCTGAATTATATAAATGCTTGAGCTCCGACAAGGTGAATATGTTTCTGAAATGTAAGCACTCACATGTGCACTTGCAAATGGTAAATAATTTTTGATGACTGTTTACTGATCATTGGAATAATACATGCAATAATTAGGTCATTAGATAATTAGATAACTAAGCCTAAATTAGATAATTAAACCTTATTGACTATAAATCCCATTCCAACATACGTTATCATTAAGAAAGAAATTAGCATTTAAGTGATGGATTGATTACTAAGCTTTCATACAACAGATGTCTAGCAGATTCAGATGCATTTTGAAGGAAACCATAAGCCTCAATCTAGCATAATAAAGTACTTCAGACCCACGAGTTTTAAAGGTATTGCTCACTTTCTTGAAATTAAACATATGTTAAAGTGTTCCACTAAATCCCCAAAAGAGCAGGACCCACAATATGGATTTGAGCTAGCCTCTGTGGCTATTCTATATTTTCATTTTCACTTTTATTTCTTAGCCTGTGATAGAAACACACTCAGATCCCTGATTAACATCGGTCTGACCCAGAACCAAAATTAAATCTTGTAGTGTATGGGAAGGCTGATTAGAATTTCCTCTTTAGTTGTTCTTATGTTTACTGCCTTGTGAAAGACTGTATAATCCTGGCAATGTACCAGGAGAAGTACTCAGTCTGATAAATGCAGAGCAGTGTTTTACATTTGCATTGTGAAAGTCCATCACAAAATCTCAAATGATGATTGCAAAACAATAATAATAATAATAATAAACTCTTGCCTTCATTAACTTGACAAACAGTTGTTCTGCAGTCTTTTTCATCATTTGATTCCAAACTGTCCATGAAGTACCTACTGATAACATCTGAGTACAAACTCTCTGCTATGATGTGACCTCTGCTCAAAACTCTTCCCATTGATTACTGATAGATAGCAGACTGTCTTTCACTTCTTTACACGAACCTGGTACAAATACAATATTTATTCACTTTCCTCAAGACATAATGACTGCAAAAATTGTATGGTTTAGGCTAGACAGTGATTGGTAGATGGACTGCTAACGGACGTCTCTCTTAAATTCCCTATGGACTGTAGCAAGCTGCATACAGGAGACTTTTGTCTTCATCTGTGGCCCTGAGTACAAACCACAAATTATCTTCTGTGGAAAGGAATGGGAGAGCTGCAATTGACTGATGGAACAGCTGACTGATTTTAACTGCAGTAGGTTTGTGCCCCTTCTGAGCTCATGCTGCAACACTTGCCATTAAGGAGTGCTTTATTCTTCAGTCCACCGGGAGAAGATCTAGATGTGGGATAACAAAATGTTGCTCAGACGCCACTTTGTGATCCAAAGTCTGTGCAAAATATCAAATTTATTGTAGACTGTTATATGGTGAATATATACTTCTGAATGTATACTCTGAATGGACTTCACTGAAAAATTTTTCTTTTTTTTTTCCTTCCCATTAATCATTATCATTATTACAAACATGTTGTAATATCTTAGTATCAGATGATATCATATCTCTTCTTTGGTAATAAACAAGGTTGCAACATCATACCTGCCAAGTAGTTAGGGTAGGAATAGACAAGGTACCTTGACCACGATACCTGCACAGTGGCTGTACTGTAATATATACAGTAGGAGCTTCCTGATGGCTAAGATCCATTGCTGCTGAAAGAAGGTCCCAACAGCTTTAGAAAAATAAGCCAAAAGACACAGCAGAATTATGCAGAAAAGAAGTTAGTACTAAATACACTCTTTTTTACAGGGGAAATTTGATCCAGGGAGGCTTTTCACATTATCTCCATGTTTTGTGCTGGGTGAGAGCTTGTCAGCTCAGATCTAGGGACTGATGCTTCTTAAAGATTTATGGCATGGACAGTGGACAGAGGTAGACTCTCTTCTCTGAGCATGTTTTGGCTGTCCCTAGCTCCCTGTCCAAGTCCTTGGAAACAGCTGCCTACCAGGCAGCATTTCAGGTCAAGGCTAAAAGTTGTAGATGGACTTCAGAGCTTGTTTTGGGGAATATCTACTGCTGCTTCACAGATAGATCTTTAGAGGAATCATCTAGTTCTAGGACACCTGGTAGGTTCGTGCCCGGTGCGCCTGGCCAATAAGCACACAGAGAAGGATTCCACACGAAGGTCTTTTAATTAAATAATTAATTGGATAATTCTGCAGAATCAGGTGCTTGGCGATCGTTCGCAAAGCAAGCACACCCCCGACTTGAATCACCGCTATTTATACACAGAAAACTTGTAAAACTATTTCTCTGGCTACTTCTAATTGGCTGTTTTAACTCGCCTAACTTATCTCTATTGAGCATGCGCATTACAGAGAACCAGCGGGGGGGAACACCAAATCCCACATTTCCATAAATTAGCATTTTGCTGGGCGTGATTTTTAATATGTTAATGACCCTTAATGAGCAAAAGGTGACAATAGGTCAGTCTGGTATCTCTCTCAGTTGTTTTCCACCTCCTTGTTTTCCAGCTTTCATCCCCTATCTCTCTTGCTTCAGACTTCTCAAGGCTAACAGTCTGCCTTTTTCTTCAACTTCAGACTACTCAAGGCTAACGGCCTGCATATTTTCTTCAAGATTTAATTGTTTTCTTCAGCTGCAGACTAAGCTGCAGACTACACTAGGACACCTGTAAAGATGTGGACTTGCCCCAGGGTCTTAGCATTCAGCCTGGAAGGATTAGTTTGGGGTAGAAATATAGCCAGCTTAGGACACATTCTTTGCCTGTGGTTTACAGGACACAGTGATTTATCTTTTCTTTGTTTAGCAGCTTCTGTTCACCTCTGACCTTCTCATCCTCATTTTTACCATAAATTTCTTTTCTTCTTACCTGCTCACTCTTTGTCTTTATTCTTAACTTTTTCTTCTTCTTGCTCGATACCACCACTGGTATGCCAACAGAGGGCACAACTCCCCAGCCCTAGAACTTGCTCTGTGCCTGCACAAAAATCAGTGTAAGGGTAGAGGCCTGTTTTGATAGTGGTTATCCACAGAAAGTGTACAAGGATTTCAGAATGCAAATATATCCTAACTTGCAATAGTCTGGTTCAAACTAACTGGCTTTTGTGTGTGTTGTCTGACAGTGTAGAGTAGACATAGCTTGCTTTGTTTCTTTGCAGTTTTTTTCTTTCTATAAAACTTGGTTTATCTTTTGCACCTGAAATCCACCGTATTTGTAAGTTTCACTTCTGAATTCTTACCGTTCACTGTTGAAAGAGCAGCTAATTCATGTCATATTTAATGATGGGTTGTTTCCAGCTCCTGTAATGATAGTGTCAAATAGTGCATGCTTCTCTTTTGATGTATTTGATATCTGAAGCTTGTTTTCTATTTAATCAGCAAAGGCATGAACTATTGAAATAATACATCTGAATTACATGTACTGCAAATTTTTGCATGTTTTTAATAATATAATTGTTCATCAGAAGATACTTCTGGTTCTAGTTCTGTAATGTGTTAATAGAAGAAAACTAGCTCTTAGGGAGATCAGAATTTATATTTTTGTGGCATTTTACTGATTCTCCCACCAGAGAGATACATACTTCAAAATGATACATACTTCAAAACCTATAGCTAGTCCAAAAAATTGACAGCCCATCAGCTTAGTGAAACTGGTCTATATGACCACATTCCTCAGAAGGCTTCACTCTGTGTGTCCCCTGGTGACCAAAGGACCTAAATCAACCATAGTAATGGAAACTGCTCATATTACTACCCATGATTACCTGATGTTACTTATTTATTATGAAGATTAGATCGCAGTTTGTCACAGAATCACAGAATGGTTGAGGCTGGAAGGGATGTCTGGAATTCAACTGGTCCAACCCCCTCTGCTCCTACATGGCCACTACAGCAGGTTGTCCAGGACTATGTGCATGTCTCCAAGGATGGAGACTCTACAACCTCTGTGGGCAACCTCTTCCAGTGCTCAGTCACCTGCACAGTAAAAAAGTGTTTCCTGATATTTAGAAAGAACTTCCTGCGTTTCAGTTTGTGCTCAGATCTTTCACTCACATGTGTTTTCTTCCAGTTCTACATCATCAAAACAGGGATAAAAAAAAAAAAACTTGCATTTAAACACTGTCCTAAAATAGATTAAAAGCAGAGCTACTGATGTTACTGCTGATTTTGTTGTTTTTGGCTCTGGTACTTGTTGCTTTATATCCAGATGCAAATCCAAAACATATACTTGCTTACCTACCTTATTTCTCAGTGCAAAGTCATACAGATCTTTCCAGTTAACCAAAGTCTGGAAATGGGACAATCCTCTTGATTCAGAGAACCTGACAAACTTAGCATGGGAATGGGAAATATGACTGCATGAAAAATCATACTATTTCTCTGTTTTCCCCCTGCCTTCATCAATACACTGTACAAACAGTTGTGGATAATGGTTAAATTGACCAACTTTTTTCACTCCTCAGTATTTAATACCACAAAGCAGGGGTGTTTTGAGGCAAGTTTAGAGGCTGTGCTAAGTACTTTCATTCTGAAATAATAGAGAACTATAAATGCTAAGATCGTATTGTGAAATACCGTAAAGAAAAGTGGGGTTTTACTTCAGCTTTTACTCAACTGCTATCTATGCCTCCAGTCTTCAATAAAAGTGGAGCAAGAAAAAAAAAAAAAAAGGGGGGGGCAAAAATGGAGTAGCACAAGTTTTTCTTCTCTCCCAAAAGTGAACACATCTGGTTGGCTCTGCTCTATTCTAATAATTAATCCCTGACCTCTGGATGGCCCAGCATATCATGTGACAGACTTTTCTTGCTTGATTTGGAAATGTTCTTATTCTTCATTCAGACACTTTATGCTGTTGTGTTTGTAAAAGTGGAAGTGTTACTGGACAGCCTTCTCCAGCCCATTTATCAAAGTGCTTGTGACTCTCATTTGAAGGCCAACTTCAAGCAATATTCAGTTTTGTGAATGCAAGTAATACCGATGAGACCCAAGAACTTTACAAGAACAAAACTGTGATTTTTCTCTTTTTTGTTCTGTTACATGGTGTTCTGTACAGTGGACCTTTTCTTCCAGAAGTCAGCAAGATGAGGAAAGCTGCAATAAATAGCCATATGCATTGGAAAAGCCTTTCATCCCAAGGTACTGGAGGAGGGGAGCTAAATGCTAAGCATAGCTGTAGATTCCTCACAAACAGCTTGAAATGCCTTGCTTTATAACTTATCCCATGCTGCAATGAAAATGTGGTAGAAAAAAGTCTTAAAAGTACAGAAAGCACAGCTGTTAGGCTAACTGGTGCCAGTCAGATAACTTTGTAAGGGATAGTTCTGAGGCGCTGTCATTACAGAAGCTGTAGCAAAAGGGTAGGGCTGGGTATATGTCTTTGACTTTGTTTCTGTGTGTTGCAGAGGGAAGGAGCTATCCATCTTACATGCACCACTTTCATTCCTTCAGTACATATGGCTGTATGCTGGGATGAAGAAAGATGTGACTGTATGTGACTGTTGAGAGAAGTCGAGAGATTGCTAGTTGACATTTAAGAAGGCAAAACGTTCCCGAGTCCTCAGGGGACTGAGGACTCCTCAGCCTGACACTCCTCAGCCTGTAGATAAGTGGACATTCAACCTTACCTTCACCAGTGTAAGGTTTCTGAAGAGTGTAACAGAGGCAGTTTTGTGAGCTCCAAGCTTTCAGATCACTTTTTCATTCTTTTTCTGTGGATCCTGACCACTTTTCTTTGTATACAGAAAGATAATTCTGTTCCATTTCCCTTCTTACAAATTTGTCTCCAAGAGAAGAACTACTGCTGGAGTTCCTCACCTAAGCATTTTCTTTTCTCTTGGGTCAATGGATAAGCAAGTATTAATTCATTAAAGGTCAGGGGGCAGAATTCTCCTCCTGCTCCATCTTACTATCTTTTCTTCCTTTTACATGCATAAACATTTGCAACAGATGCAGGTCATAGTTTCTTTCATGAATTTGATTGACAGTGCAATCCAGAGAAGGTCTAGATCTTCCATAGCTTAGGCAGAATTTGCAGTATTGTTGCAAGAGCACAAACTTTATTGAAGTGATAGTCCTTTGGCTGCTTATGGCTTGGACTGGCATACGCTTCGTTGGGTTAGAAGCTGGCTGGGTGGCCGGGCCCAGAGAGTCGTGGTGAATGGAGTTAAATCCAGTTGGAGGCCAGTCACTACTGGTGTCCCCCAGAGCTCCGTATTAGGGCCAGTTCTCTTCAATATCTTCATCGATGATCTGGAAGAGGGGATTGAACACACCTTCAGCAAGTTTGCAGATGACACCAAGTTGGGCACATGTGTTGATCTGCTCAAGGGTAGGAAGGCTCTGCAGGAAGATCTGGATAGGCTGGACCGGTGGGCTGAGGCCACCTGTATGAAGTTCAACAAGGCCAAGTGCCGGGTCCTGCACTTGGGGCACAACAACCCCAAGCAGCGCTACAGGCTGGGGGATGAGTGGCTGGAAAGCTGC
>VXAA01002253.1:0-29416 GCA_013399115.1 Anseranas semipalmata | reverse complement strand
GTTCAGTTTTGGGCCCCTCTCTACAGGAAGGACATCGAGGTGCTGGAGTGTGTCCAGAGAAGGGCAACAAAGCTGGTGAGGGGTCCAGAGGACAAGTCCTACAAGGAGCGGCTGAGGGAGCTGGGGTTGTTTAGCTGGAGAAGAGGAGGCTCAGGGGCGACCTGATCACTCTCTACAGGTACCTCAAAGGCGGCTGTAGCGAGGTGGGGATTGGTCTATTCTCCCACATGTCTGGTGATAGGACAAGGGGGAATGGGCTAAAGTTGCGCTGGGGAGGTTTAGGTTGGATATTAGGAAAAATTTCTTTACTGAAAGGGTTGTTAGGAATTGGAGCAGGCTGCCCAGGGAAGTGGTTGAGTCACCATCCCTGGATGTATTTAAAAGTCGTTTAGATGTAGAGCTTAGTGACATGGTTTAGTGGAGGGCTTATTAGCGTTAGGTCATAGGTTGGACTAGGTGATCTTGAAGGTCTCTTCCAACCTAAATGATTCTGTGATTTTGTGATTCCTTTTGCCAAAAGGTAAGTTATATGGATCTTACCTGAATCTACCTTTTCTGATTACAATAGAATCCAGTTTAGCTTTTCCCAGTTGTGTGGTTCTTTCCAATGTGAAGCACTCAGCTAGTGTAACCAGGCAGAGAAAAGCAAGTACCATTTTCTCAGCAGTCATTCTTTTTCTTTCTATCTGTAATTGGACTATCTTAAATTAAATATTTTATTTTGAGAATAATATAAGAAGAAAATTATCTTGTCTGTACAGTCAGAAGGGACAGTATTTTTATATTTTACAGGTTGTATATCTCTTTATCCAGGCCTCATGGTTCAGAACAAACCACCTTTGGCCACCAAACTGTAATTACCCAAGTTCTTCAAATTAGTGAGCAAGTACTATGCTGTGGCATGCTGTTAAAGAAATTTTGCATTATAATAATAGATTTCCAGCTATGCTTCTGTTTCTGGCCATCCGTGCTGGTTCATGTACCAGGAAGTGGGGTGAATACAATTTCATTGAAGGCAACTGCTCTAAATATTCTACACTGGAACTGTGATTTCTTAAAAGAGAAATGTTTTCCAAAGCTTTTAGCATAAATTTCATTAGTAGAGAATAAGATGGTGCCGTCCTTCAGTTTTTTTCTCCCTCTCCTTTCATAAACTCCAAATAGTGATGTGTGGGTCTTGCAGCAAGTTAATTAAGAGCACCTAGTCACTGGAACAGAAAGCATCTTGTTATCAGTTGGACCAAAGTCTTGGCTATCTCCCTTTTCACAGTGCAGCTGGCATTAGTACTGCCAAGCAAATAACTCAAGGTAGAAAGGCTAATTGACAAAGACACAAATATCCTTATGCCAGCTTGATACCAGCAATTACTAACTAAAATAATTAGACTTTTCTTTATCCAAAACCTAACTGTGTGAGCTTGAGCGCAAGCTATAAAAAGATCTCTGCCAGGGTATGAAAATCTTTCAGAAGACTTTCTTTTCCTTGCTTGCTTCCTCGCTCCACTTCTTTGCTTCTGTGCATTCAGTGGATTATCAAAATCTTAATGAAATAGAAATAATTCTAAGCTTTTTGTAATGAGCCAGATGAGGAGAGCAATTAAAATAGGTTTTCAAGTCTGCTGTTTTTCACTCATCCAACACCTGGCATGAACTCTGAAGTCAGAGTCCATCTTTGCCAAGACCATGAGGACAGCAATGGCTCTCAAGCTATTAAGTATTATGTCTTGTACAAAATCAGGGAGTCTTCAGTAGGCTGAATTTATTCCTTTGGTGAAAACTGAATATTATGAACAGGGAATTAGTGAAATATTCTGTAAGACTGATAGATAGTTTTGTCTTCAGAAACTGTATTCTGACACTGAGGATTAGGTAACTCAGAAGACTGATTTGCTTTGTTTTTTTTTGTTTGTTTGTTTGTTTGTTTGTTTCCTGTTTGCTGGTAAGAACGGAAAAATCTTTTGTATTTAATCTGCTATTACCATATCAAATATTTTTGGCAACTGCCCAATCAAACAAAAAATTTGGCTTTCTCACATACTCACATGTGAACCTGCTTTTACACTGTTCTCTGTATTTTGGCTCAGGTGTCAAAGTGTTATTCTTTGGCCTAACTGGTTGACCTGTATCTTGGTACCTAGACTGGTTGTATATCTGAGGAAAAATTGATTATAAAAGAGTTATTTTGCGGATGGAATGCTATTTGTTTCAGACATCCTGTTTACTTACTGAAGAAGGTTGGGGAAGGAGCAGAAAGGTTTCTTTTTCATTTCTTCTGCCTCCTTTAAATTTCATGCCAGTTCTTCCAGTCAATGACAGGCTCAAATGAGATCTTTCACTTCTTCTCGCCTCTTGGACTTCGTGCTTTAGATACCAAGTGGCATGTGCAGCAGTATTTCAACCTCGGCATTTGCAGTTAGCTGAACTAAAAATCCTCCCCAGCTAATTATTATTCTAGTCTTCTCATACAGAGACAGATTTTTGGCAGTGGCTAACTCTGTGTTTATATTTCTTAACAAAATTGTATTCCTCCTATGTATAGTCTAATTGCAAGGAATCAGCCAGTGAGTTCTATAGTGGCATGCGCTGCACAAGTGCTACACATTGGTCTACACCATTGATCAGAGGCAGAAACAGAGCCTCCAGACTACTTTTGTGCATTTAATATTCTTAATCTTCATAGTCATTTCTGATACTCTGAGAGTCTGGTAAATGCATGACAGTCAGAGTGTTGTTCAGCTGTCTCGTAAACTCAACTTGCAATATGAGGGAATGGTCAGTCCTACCTGTGAAGACCAGTAACAGCCACTGCAGAGGAAAGCATGCTTTGCGTATTCTGAATTTCCTCTATTTGTGGCTCTTCGAAAGCATAGCAAGCATTCTCTGAAGGTTTACATTGTCTTAATTAAATGTCAAGTTTACAACACCTTAGAATTCAGAGTTCAGAATAAAAGAATAGATTCTTCAGTAGTGAAAAGCTGTTAAACAAATAAAAATCATTACAACATAGTGTGTTTCCTCACCACTGGCTTGATCACTAATTCCAAAAGATGTCTTTTTTGAAGAAAATTAAGGGAATGTCACCACGGAATTTCAAAAATTCCAGCTTCTGGGAAACAGAAGGTAGAACACATAATCAGTTATCAAAACAATTTAGTAAGTATGTCAGTACAGGTGGCAAACACGATCTCTTTCTTGGGCTACTAACTGGGTTTTGTGTTTGAACTTGCCTTGTTTTATGAAGGTTGGTAGTTGTGAAGTTAGTCATCAGATAGTGTCCTTAAAAAAAGTGCCTAAAAAATAGTTTCATGAAAGTAGTAGCCACAATGGACAAGCTCTGTCACTGTGAATTTGATGTTATCTCATGAAAGCTCCTGTCTGCTATCACTGGCAGTAGTAAGACCCTATCTCAAACATTATGCCAGGGATAAAGGGCCAGACCACACGTGAGGATATACAGTAGTAGAAATGGCAAAACACTGCACCAAGGAAAATACACGTCCTCACCGAAGGATGTGCCCTCACATCCCCAGCAAAGGATGCTGAACGTGGTCATCTGCTTCCTTTATAATGGAAAATGGTTCAATTTACACCTCCTGTCAGCTTCTTATTTTCCTTGTGTCACAACTAAGATCTCCCAATTCTTAGGGGTGGAGTTATCCTTAAAAAACAGCTAGCACAGATACCAACTCTGCAACACACCATCCTGGGCATCTTGATATGCTCAAGCTGGGAGAAAGGGCCAGGAAAAGCCGGTTCACCAGGAACAACTAAAAGAATCATTAAGGTTGGTGAAGGAGTGGGAGGGGGGTCTTGAGGAGGGGCAAGAGTCATCTCCTGATTTACCTGTTCTGCAGAAAGCTACTTGATATTGTGCTTTGTTGCTGGTGTTTCTTCAAGAATTGCTCATCTGAATGACGGCCTGGCCATTTAGCATAGTTAAATTAGGTGTTATGCAGAACTTGAAAAATGAGCTTAGTTTTCATGTACAAGTTCAGAAGAAGTCAGGATATTAGAATCTGTTTGTAAAAGAAGTTGCTCAGGGGAACAGATAGTGTTTGTCTTTTATTCAGAATTAGGTTTTGAAGAGCCACACTGATGTACTGCTTCAAGGTCAAACATTCAACTTTTATTCCTGCTGAGCATGCTGGAGAAATGCAGCCCTGTATAACAGCCATTGAGAAAAAGTTGTCCCCAGAAACTTTGTGCCGTCTGTTTTTAAGTTAGGTATTTCTTTGTGTGGAAAGCCAACAGAATTTCTCTACTTTGAAACAAAAAAAAATTATGAAACTGCTTTATTTGCTTCCAATTTGAGTTAAAAGCCTGATACTACTGTGAAGGTGAAGTGTTGCCTGCCAGCCAAACACTAACAAGAATGATGCTTTGTAAAAAAGTGGAAGCTGTAATAACAGTCTTTTATACATTTAAGTGGTGGTGTCTAATGGTTACCTGAGGACAGACCAGATGAGAGGAAAATGTGAGGGTAGACTCATACATAAAATTCTGAAAAACAGAGCTAAAATATTTTTCCTTTAGTGAGGTAAGCTTGATCATAACCTGGAACATAATGTGATGTTCATAATGCTCACACTTGGGGATGGAACTTTTACTGCTAGTGGCCTTTCTGACGGGTGTCAGTATATGCTGTGTACTCATGTTTGCTTCCTGCCCAAGATGTATAAATTTAATATTTCTAAACATAAAGTACACCTTTTGTTTACCTTAGAGAAGGCTGAGGTACTCATCAATTTTTTGGCCTCAGTCTTCTCTGGCACTCTTCCCACATCTCTCAAGTCTCTCAAGTCCCTGAGCCTCAAAACAGGGGTCACAATCCCACTATTGTGAGTTCAAGACCACCTGATGAACCTGAACATGCATAAGTCTATGGGACCTGATGACATGTATCCCAGGGTCCTGAGGGAACTGGCTGATGTAGTTGCCAAAAAAACTCCATCATATCTAAAAAGTCATGGCAGTCAAGTGAATTACCCAGTGACTGGAAAAAGGGAAACATTACACCCATTTTTAAAAAAGATAGAAATGAAAACCCTGGGAACTATAGACCAGTTAGCCTCATTTCTGTGCCTGGGAAGTTAATAGAATAGATCCTCTAGAATTTACAATCATAAAATCATTTTGGTTGGAAAAAAATCTTTAAGATCATCAAGTCCAACCATCCACCTAACAACACAAGTTCACTGCTAACCCATGTCTCTAAGCACCATATATACATATTTCTTAAATACCTCCAGGACTGGGAACTCCACCATTCCCCCAGGCAGCCTGTTCCAATGCCTAACCACCCTTACCATGAAAAAAAATCTTCCTAAAGTCCAATGTAAACCTCCTCTGGTGCAACATGAGGCCATTGCTTTACAACTTATCACTTGTCACCTGAGAAAATAGGCAGACACCCTCCTCACTACAGCCTCCTTTCAGACAGTTATACATAGTGGTGAGGTATCCCCTCAGCCTCCTCTTCTTCAGGCTAAACAACCCCAGCTCCCTCAGCCACTCCTCATAGGACTTGTTCTCCAGAGCCCTCACAAGCTTCGTTGCCCTTCTTTGGACACGTTCCAGCACCTCGATGTCCTTCCTGGAGTGAGGGGCCCAAAACTGAACACAGGACTCGAGGTGCAGCCTCACCAGAGCTGAGTACAGGGGGACAATCACTTCCCTAGTCCTGCTGGCCACACTGCTCCTGATACAAGCCAGAATGGCATTGGCATTCCTGACCACCTGGGCAACTCTGGGAAACTATGTTAAGGTATGTGGAAAACAGGGAGGTGACTGAGGACAGCCAACATGTCTTCACCAAGGGCAAACAATGCCTGACTAATTTGGCAGCTTTCTCTCAGTCACAGCACTGGTTGACAAGAGAAGAGCAACTGATGTTATCCATCTTGACTTGTGCAAAGCCTTTGATACCATCATCCCCCACCACATCCTTGACTCTAAATTGGAGAGACATGGATTTGGTGGATATACTATTCTGTGGATAAGGAATTGGCAGGATGGCTACATCCAGAGTGTTGTGGTCAATGGCTCAATTTCCAGGTGGAGATGAGTGATGAGTGGTATCCCTCAGGAGTCCATACTGGGACCAGTACTCTTTAAGATCTTCATCAGTGACATAGACTGAACAGTTTCAACAGAAACCATTCTCTGATTCTCTGATTCTATGAAATGATGATGCTATTTAAATGTACCACCTGCCCACATCTTGCATATTTTGAGCCAATCCACTCCCTCTCACCTCAAAAAAAGATACATTATATTGGAAAAAAAGACTAACAGAATGGAAAGAACAATGGTAAATAGTATAGAGCAGTTAAATAATCTAGAGTTACCCAGCCATGAGAAGATAGCAGAATATGGATGTGACAGAAGTCTATAAAAGATAAGATTGCTGTTTTCCCTTCAAGAAATGGGGAATGTTTTATGAAAACCAAGGTGGCATGTTGGAAGTCAACAAAATACATAGTGAAGCTGTGGAGCTCTTTTTACAGAATGTTATAGGCACAGGAAGGTGAAAGGTGTTGGAGTTGTTCAGAGCGTCTGATGGAGAAAATCTGTCAGCAATAGTGTATTGGGCATATGTGGCAAGACGTATGGTAGTTGGGGGAACTGCAGGGATAGCCCGTGTGGGAAGAGGCCAATGGTTTTACTTCTGCTAGCCACAAGAAAGAGGAGTCTGGAGTGAAGAAATTAAGCTGATGTAGGAGAGGTGCAAGGAAAGGTGTTTGTTTCTCACTACTCAAATCTATTCTGTTTGGCAGTAAATTAAGTTAATGTTCACAGAATCACAGAATAACAGAATAGCTTTTGTTGTAAAGGACCTCGGGAGGTCATCTAGTTCAACCCCACTGCTCAAGCAGGGACACCTCAAGCAGGTTGCCCAGGACGGTGTCCAAATGGCTTTTGAAGATCTCCAAGGAGGGAGACTCCACAACCTCTCTGGGCAACCTGTTTGAGTCACCTGCACAGTAAAAAAGCGTTTTGTGTTATTCAGAGGGGACCTCCTGTGTTCAAGTATGTGCCCATATCCTCGTCTTGTCACTGGACACCACTGAAAATAGCATGGCTCTGTCCTCTCTGCCGCCTCCCTTCAGTTATTTATGTACATGGATAAGATCCCCCCAAGCCTTCTCTTCTCCATGCTGAGCAGTCTCAGCTCTCTCAGCCCTTCCTCACAGGAGAGATGTTTCAGTCCCTTCATCATCTTTGTGGCCCTTGTTGACTTTGGTACCCTTTGCCAGACTCAATTTCATTTGATAAGCAATCTCCCTATCCTTATGTTGATTCACAAGCTTTATTATTCCTGTTTTTTCTATTTTTTTATTTTATTTCTTTTTCTTCTTTCTTTTTTATTTTTTTTTTCTCCCTCTGTCCTGCTGAGCATGGTGGTGAGTGATTGGCTGGATGGGATTTTGGCTGTTAGCCAAAGCTGAGCCACCACAGGTAAGACATGCAGTTGTATTTCTTGAATCAGTGTCACAAAATCGAGCGGCTATGGAAGAAGAGGGAAAATATGTCTCTATTATACATCTATGGCTGACCACTGCAGAGATAACAATCTCTCTGTTGGGTCTTGTACTCTCAAAATCCGTTATGTTAAAGTAAAATAGTTCTGTAACTGTATATCCTGAAATTCTGTAGGAAAAAAAAAATGAATGTAAAAAAGGGGCTAGTTTTGATCTATAAACAGTTTTCAAAATGCACTTAAGCTATCTCTGTCTTAGGCAAAAAGTAAAAATACTTCAAATAAAAATTAGATCCTTTATTTTTCAGTACATAACACGTTTTTTCTAATCTCTATCCAGCTTGCCTAGTAATTTATACACTTTACCAAATAAAGTGCTTAAAACAGATTTTCAAATGGGCTCTTTTAAATAATAAGTATCCTCCATAGCCTTAGTTTTCTGAAAGTGTAAGTATGAATATATGATTATCTTTAGATGGTTGGTAATGAGTACTGAATTGAGGCCTCCCATCAGAACAGAAGAGTTAATTACCCATTCTTCTGAAATACCTGATCTAAGAGGCCTTGCACAAAGCAATGTATTCTGAAGTTCACGTTTTTATGCTTTAATTCTAAAAACATAAACCACACAGAACAATGCATAAATAACATTTTCAAATAATCTGTGAATGAAATGATAGCCTAGACTAATAGCTAATAAAATAATAACCAGGCCAATAACTAATAAAATGAGTAGTGGGTTAGTGGGAAGGGGACACACCTTTTATGTTGATATTTGTATCTAATAGAAAACATGAAAGTATTTTTCTTTTCTGAACAGAGCCCTCTTCTGGTAAGAGTCAGGCTAACAGAACTGCCTAGAAAGTATCTGAATAAGCTCAAGTTTGCTTTGGCTTCTGGCAGTATGTTTGTGAAAATTTAACAGTAAAATCTTTTTCTTTCTCTTGTTAAAACTACACATACAACAACAGGGAGGCTGTAGAAGACTGGATAACACATGTAAAGTTAACTACCAGGCCAGTGGAGGAGTTCAGAACAGAAAGTGTGTCTCTAGCATCCCAGTCCAGTGGTCCATCCCTTTCTACTTTTACTTCTGTGCAACTCCGTTAACTGTTCCATGTATTTTAAGTTAAGCTATTGAAGTAACAGAAGATGTTTTGCTTTTTCGGGGGTTTCATAATCGCTTTTCTGCATTTCACAGCCTTCCAGAACTATGCAGCAGTTGCTGGTGGTGCAGGTTTGGGAGGCACCCTACCACTGTTGCAACTTGGCTGGGAGAAGATCTTTAACAGTTTAAATTGTCTGTAAAGATCTCACCTCTAACTCTCACGGTACTTGGAGTAGAGCTTCATACATAGATATACTTATGAAGAAGGCTACAAATGACTTGTACTGCTTTCCACTGTAAACTATAAAGGAAGTACTTCAAAGGAATATACCCATTTCATTCTGGTTTGGGGAGGAAATCATTATATTTCAGTAGTGTTGTTTTATATTTGTTCTCCCTGCATGTTTTACACATTGATAGTATGTTTACTATCTGGTGTCTGAAACTTAAAAGAAAAGAGGAAAGACCAGAAGGACAAGAGCTCTCTGTTAGCATCTTGTAGAAAGACAATGAAAAGACTCAGGGCTCAAACATAATTAATTTCTACATCAATCATACATGAGTGCATTCCTTTCCCACATCTTCAGTAAGGGAAACTGGCTCCCCACTTGCACACGGAGCAAGAGTGACCTCATTCTGATCAATAGCTTGCAATCTTAGGTTTGCCAAATCAAAAAGAGGTTGTATGCAAGTTCTGGATATTGTATTTCCTCTTTCTGAAGAGCGGAGATAACCTTGGAAATAAAATTCCCATCAGTACAGACCTGGCTAGGGCACTTCACAGAACAGTGCACCTGGAGAGGCAGGAGGTTGAGTGCAGTGAGAGTGGCTAACAGGAGCAGATGGTGGGCAGGTCAGCCCACCTTCAGCTTGTATGAGAGCTTTCAACCTGCTGGGTATGTAACAGAGATTTGGGACACGGCAAACCATAACTATGAGTGACATCTTATTGCAGAAGTAAGAAGGTGCCAATAACCCTAGCTTTCTCCTCAGAGAAATCTGAAGGAAACTTGAAAAAGGTTTGTTTCAGACTTTAGAAAGAAATAATTAGTTGTTGTATGTGTTTATTGTAGTTTTTGCTTTTTCTTATTATTGGAATATGTGGTCTTTAACTATTCGATTCATAGTGTGGAAATGGAATGACTAGCTCATGGAGTATGAGACAGGTTTGTTTAGTTTAGTTTTCCTGTACTTCTTGCCAGGAGGCCTGCATTTGCTTGTGACCCTTAGAATTCCCACCTTGCTCATTAGTGTCAAGGAGAAAGTTACTGCCAAGAAGTCACTTCGGGAAGCTGAATATATGAATACGCAAACACACAAGTAAACTCATATAAGTCCACTACCCTTGAATGCGTATTGATACTTAGTGTAGGCTGAGTTAAAGTCAAAATGTTTTCCATATAAAAAGATTCACATAAAAAGATTCTACAGCTTCTGAGCTTTTAACTTTTGCAATTACTGAAACACCTGAATTTCCTGTAAGGTCAAGCATCTGTACAAGAGTAGTCTACAGAAGTTACAGTGATGGGCCAGGGCATGTGGTTAATATGAACTTATATGCAGTATCATCAGAAAACAAAACAAAACAAAAACAAACAAACAAACAAAACCCCAAAAAACAAACAGGAAAACTCCAGGAGCTTTCCCAGAGCTATTCCTCGGATTATTTGGCATAACCTTCTGTAGGTGCTGCTGTTTAATTGAAGCCACACTTCTAAGAATTCTCTGTTTTTCCAGACAATTAATATGAATGAAAAAAAAAATTCTTAAAAATTCTTGAATTCTTAAAATTTTTAAATTTGCTGAATTAAAATAAGAAGTTGTAAGGAGCTGTAAGGAGTCAAAAATGGCAGAGGAATAACACACCGTGTTTGATACTCACTTATCCTAAGACCTCTCTGCCCAGTGGATAACAGTGGAAATACACATGGACTTGGAATCTCTAAGATCCTAGTCCAGTACAAGGCAGCATTGCTCTAAACTTCTGTCAGGTTAGTGGGACCAAAGACATTCAGGTAACCACCTAATCGCGAGGTCTAACAGAGTGAAATTCTCAGCCCTGTGTTAGGTCTATAAGCTTGGTATACAAGGTGTGAGAAAAAGTGAAGCATCTCAGAGCAATCAACCAGACAGTGCTGTCTCCATCCTTGAAGGGTTTCAACCCTGGCTGGACAAAGTCCTGAGCATCCTGATCTGCCCCCACAGCTGCAATACCACAGAGATTCTGTGATAACAACATGGTTATTGCGAGGTCACACTGCTTTTATGGTAAAAATTCAACTTTATGGATGACTTGAAATGTTCTGAAATTAGGACCTGTACAACATTAGTGGGATTTAGACATTCATGTGCTTTGATAATATTGCTAAAGGTGTTTACCCAACACTGCAGACTGTATCCAAGCTTAAAATAACTGAGTTTGAAAATGTTAAATGCCTCATATTAGACATTCAGTATCAAAAAATGTTGAAAACCTGTTCCATTTTCAAAGTCTGCTCAGGACTTCCTGAAAACTGAGGCATTTCCAGAACCTGAGTATTTTAATCAAGCTACAGATGTAGCAGTATTTATTTGTCTTTATTACTCTATGATGTGAGAGAACTGCAGTTCTTAATACTTGTCACCTGAAATCTTCCCTGAGGTACTCGTCTGTATTTTCACAAATGGCGAACTGAGGCTCAGTGAATTTACCTGAGTCATTGTGTGTTGGGATCTGAATTCAGGTTTTACGTCACAGGTTATTGCTTTGGTCGCTTAACAATCCTCTACACTAAGACAATAAACAATTTAGCTTAGTTAAGTAATTAGGAAACATAATAACCTACTAAATCAACTTTCTGAGCTTGGTAGTAAGAGAGATTTTATTACAGTCCTAATAAATAAATAAGATACAACTCAAATGTAATACATACTTATTTTGAAGAAGTTGTTTATATATGAACAAGCATGACAAGTGCTATACACTTTTTTTTCTCTGTGCCTATCAGCATAATGTGATGGCTTCTTCCCAAAGGAATTAAACAGGTCAGAATAAAGAAGAGAGATTATTTTAAGTGTAATGAGGCTGTAAGCTGTAACAAGTACCATCCATCACTGTCAGACAGAGAAGATGATATGAAGATTTACAGCTTTCAGAAGATGTCTAAACTACTTGCCTGGCCTGGCTGAGCTCACCCAGTTTGATTTTGTGTGCTTTCAGAAGAGGTTATCTGATTTTGTCAGATCTGTGACTTTTCTCTCTTTTAAGTTTACTTACATCTGACTGGTAAAATTATAGCTTAGGTGAAGGTCCTCTGCGTGAACGTGCATGGAATGAGAAGAGTAATCATTCTTCTAGCAGTACTCAGGATAATCTTTAATGTTGTTTACTGCATATTAAATCACAAAACAATAAAAAGCAGCAGCAGCAAACAGGTACCTTTAGAGAGCATCCACTGTGCTGTGTTTGTAACCAGGCTGCCTTTCAGATGGAGGTGTGTCCAGGTACATTTGCCCATTTAGAAGGGAGTGGAATGAAAATTCATCTTTTTCACCTTTTATTGTGACCTAACCTAGCATCTTTCAAGCATTAATGTCAGAATTTGAGATGTTTGTGTTACTGTAACAAGCACTTTTAAAAGTTATATACAGGCATACTCTCTCTCAGCTTCACCTGGAGGTTAAGACTGTACAGTGTGTTTTTAGGTTCTTGTTCTGCTCACTTGTTGGCTATATACATCTTAGTTGCTACTGCTGACCTCCGTGGTGTCAGCTCCTTCCTATGAACCAGGGAAGACTGTTGTCATGTATATGTTGTCATGTATATGTTGTCATGTATATGTTGTCATATACTCTTGCACAGACCCATACTCCTGCTCCTACTGGACTAGCTGCTGGCCTCTTCCTAAACAGAGGCTTTATTCTTCTGTTTTGCCATAGGGAAAGAAAATTCAATACCTTTCCAATTTATAGGCAAACCTTTGCTTCCCAGCTGTTGCAGCTGTTGCTAGATTGCTCCTTCTGGTGCTCAGCTACTTTAAACTCATCTGTCTATAGACTGCAGCTGAATAGCTAATTAATTGCCATTGTTACAGGCTAAGACTTGAAGAGTCCTCTTTTCCACCCTTCAGAGATGAAAGTTTACTACTGAAGTAACAAGGTATTACCCTGCTAGAGTGCAGGTACATAACAATAAGGAAAGAATGTATTAGGAATATGTTTATCTTTGAACAGCATCATGCTAAAAATCTCACAAGAGTGAGGCAAGACTGTTTTAAGAACAAGTTTCCACACACACAACTTTTTTTCTCCTTGTAAATGGGTGCTGCTTTGCCCTACGTCAGTGGGGTGCAAAAAATTCAGTTAATTTTGCACCTTGAAAGGAAGGAAAAATAGCAGAGTTGACATGAGGAAGTGGGGTACAGATTTTTCTGAAGTTAAAAAAAAAAAAAGTATTCTTTTTCATACTACATTAATATTATCAGCATAGAAGAATGCTTATCCTTCCTTGTACTTTTCAGGAAGTTATAGAAGATCTCTCTTCCCTCAGTAGCTCTTGGGTTGTTTCATGGCACACGGAGGCTGGCAACAACTAATGATCCTTTTCCACTCTTGCTTTGACTTCCCAGGTCAGGACAACTACTAGGCTGATCCTCATACTAAATGTGCACTCATGACTGTTGGTGAGGGGAGAAACGCGCACGCCAGGAGAGCAGAAGAAAGTTTAAAATGTACAGAAACAGAACAGCTTGTGATTCTGCAACATCATTCTTTTAACAAGGGTAGATGCAGACTGTCATACAAAGCTGAAGCATGTGCTTTTGTTGTCTCTCTTATGATAAAAGTGGAAAGCTACTGACAAGAACACAGAAACTTTTAACTACCTATTGACACACTATACATTAGGGCATTTTTTCTTTTTTTTCCATTCAGGGTTTAGCAAAGAAACATATCTCTCAGTTGGTTTGCTTCAGTACAGCCGAATACAGTTTTTTTTCCAACAACTGTTAAAAATCTCTTTTTACTGTTCTGTGTATAAATACCTCTAGTGTTAAAAAAAAAAAAAAAAACTGTACTGAGGAGTCCCAGATTCCTGTAGCATGGCAAATAATTATATTAATAGAGCTCAGATGACCATAAAGACTTTTTTAAAACTCCCATTCATTTCCTACTTAGTCAAGAGGTCTCTTGGATGAGCTTTGGTTTCCCACTTCTGCTGAGTCATTCCCTGAGGTGGAATGAGAAGCTCCATCTATGGAGAAGGAAGAAAAAAAGGAATAAAATTTGGTGAAGGCCTCAACAGGAGCTGAAGATTTATTCGAGCCAGGGGACTGCTAGCTTCTTCTATTCAGTGATGGTTGTCCCATGACTCATTGGCTGCATTTGCCCCGTGAAGAAATCCGAGGCAGTATCCCCCACTCCTCTGAAGAACAAGGATGCGACATGCCTGCTGGATCCATGTGCAGTGCCTTTGCCCTCCTGTAGCCAGGTTCCCATCCGAAACATGTAAGTGTTTTGTGCACAGAAGGAGGCAGGGTCTCCTAGAACGCCTCATCTGCTCAGAAGAGACAGGAAGGCAGGAGGAGCTGTTCATCCTCCACCTTGCATATTCCCTTTCCTTTTTAATGGCTTCTTGTTATGTGGCATAAATAACTAGAATAAAAAGAGGATTTATTCAAATTGCGCTGAAAACATATGTATGTAGAACTATTACCATTTCCCTTACGGCATGAGAGCACTGGAGCCTTCACATACAAATAAAACTTGTGCTCAGAACCTGACAAAGTTCTCCCTGTGCTGTGAGTGCATTGTAAGCAAAGCTGTCACTAATTACTACCATGGAAGTGTTCCTTTCTTCAAACAGCACCACAGCAGCTGTGCCTTTAGGACTGCAAAACATTTTACATGATGAGCCTCTTGGTATCCTAAATTTCCCCCTCGGGAACCTCCTTCAGCTTAAACTTTTCCAGACACGAGTCCTGTTTAGGCAGACTGTATTGTTCAATATGTTTGTAAAAGGGTTCAACGACTTCAGGGCAGGCAGGTTTGTGCGAGTGGATGGTTTTGCTGCTATTGGTATCATTGTTGTTGCTACTTCAAAGAAATAGAAATGCAAGCCAACTTCTTTTCCTTCATACCATGAAAGCAGCCAAAAACTTCTTTTTGGATTCATCCCTCAGAAGAGCATTCTCCAGTGGAGCATTAATCAGACTGGAATAAGTACCAGTACTCTGTATCCAAAGAGTAAGGAGTATATTTACATTACTTCAGTGCTAAGTTCTGTTTACTTTAATTGGGATTAATTATTTCTTGCTGACCAGGCTAGAGCTGTAGATTTCCTCCCTCATAGTGCCTCGAAGAGAATAAGAAGAAATCACAGTAATAACCCAGCTCATGCCAGACCTGGCTTGTGGGGGAAGACAGGAGGAAACACATGGACCAGATGAAGAAACTAAGTCAATTTGAAACCACTGGGTCATACCTGCATGCAGCAGGACAGTAGTGTCCGTGGTAGTCCTTCCTCTGAGATTCACTGAGAGGACTTCTGATTTCTGTGCCAGGGATCCTGCCCCTGTTGTTGGGGAAGCTTCCCATGTCGGTGTGAAAAATTTATAATTGTGGGAGAGATGCTTCCCTAGATGCCCTGACTGCTCTGGTGAGCAGCTATGGTGGGAGCTCCAGCATGCTGCTGCCTATGGGAAATTGTGTAAGCCCAGATCTAAAAGAAGTTTATGGGCAATTCTCCATTCTATGAGCTCTGTGGAAAAAAAATATTTTGATTTATTTTATTTATTTTTATTTTTATTTTTAATTATTTTATTAATTTATTTATTAAGAAAATGTTTGAAGGAAGGCTAGTTGATGAGTTTGAGCCCAGAAAAGAAGAAAGCCCAAGAGCAAGTCACTCTTCTCACTTCCTGACTTTAATCCAAGTACCTTCCACCCCATCAAAAGAAAATGGGGAATGTGGAGCTGTGTTTTCTATTTACAGCAGGATTGATGCAACTGGCTTTCCAACTAAAAATAAAAGCTTGGACCTTTTTTTCATACAAATCACAAAGAACACACACTCTCTATTCTCTCCAGAATTTGGGGAGGAGGTCATGTCTCAATGTGTGTAGCATAAGCCATCCCCACTCTCAGCCCAGAAGTAAGTACATCTTTTTCCTCCCCCACCTTGCAGTCCCCAGAGGGCAAACAAGGCATGGGCTGGGAAAGGTGCCTGCCCCAGGCTGCACAGCTGGGCAGTGCCGGTAGTAAAACTCAGCTCTGGTGGCTCTGACTGTGCTTTGAAGAGGCAGTTTAAACTATTTCCCTTTACCTTCCCCTCTCCCTGCTCTCCCCTTATAAAAAAACTTCTTGTTTTCTGTCATATTCCGTTATACAGGCAGCTCCTGCCATCTTTTCCATTCCTGATTTCTTCCCCTAAACAGCACCAAGCATGGAGATTACACTCAAAAGCACATCAGGCCATGCAGACTTTGTGAGTTGTGTTGGGCTACAATGTCACCAACAGGAGCTGCTGAGGCCATTTTGTCCCTGTGGCAAATAGACAGCAATGCTGCCGTGCAGAGGAGAGGAGATGTACATTGGGAAGGAAAGCAATCCCAGAGCAGAGGAGAGACTGGAAAGAAGAAAGCTCATGTTTGCCACGTGGACACCAGTTGTGCTGATTTACTGAGGGACACACACATTGAATCCATGGTTGAGATGGGGTTGAGCTCTGTGTGTTTGTCAGATATAATCTGTCTGAAAGCTTTTACTTGTGGAAGCCACAGCATGTCTGCCCCCAAACTGGTGTCTGAACACTGTATGGACTTGTAACAAGATTTGTGGTTGATTTTACTCATTGAAGTTATTGCCATAGCCTAGGAAACATTAGGAGTATGCATTTTAGTCTTTTACATCCAATAATCCTTGGTGATTTTCATTTCTTGATCATCTTTAAAATCTTTAAGAAAAATGAGCACACCTATAACATATTATGAAAGTGGAATTCATCGTATTTAAACTAATTTAAACAACAAAATACATAAAATTATAAAGGAATTATTTTAATTGTCAACCATTATGAATGTATCCTAACCAATTTAATGATTCAGAAAAGTTTCAGAACATTTGTAGAGTTGATATAAGAGGCAGAGTGAGAGATTTCTTGAATATCAGTGAAAAAATTTCCTGTAGAGCCCAAATGGGCTAAAGTTGTGCCAAAGGAGGGTTCAGTTGGATATTAGGAAAAACTTCTTTACTGAAAGGGTTGTTAGGCACTGGAACAGGCTGCCCAGGGAATTGGTTGAGTCACCATCCCCGGAGATATTCGAAAGATGTTTAGATGTAGAGCTTAGTGACATGGTTTAGTGGAGGACTTGGTAGTATTAGGTCATAGGTTGGACTGGATGATCTTGGAGGTCTTTTCCAACCTAAATGGTTCTGTGATTCTGTGATTTGGCAGCTAAGTACCTTAATGCACAATTTATAGTAATAATTCTTCCATGTTGAATCTCAGACTGTTGTTTGGCTGAACTCCCCAAGGCCAACACCCTACACTGCAAAAAGCCTAGCCGCAAACCCTTGCAGATTTACAGAATATACTCTTATTCTCAGTTTGAACAGAATAAAGGATCAGGAAATTGCCAGGAGGTCATTAGAATCTCAGCCTTTAAAACTGTGGAATGATCCTTTACAATGAATTGTTAATCACAGCAACCTTGCCATATTTGATTAAGGGTAGGTTTTCTGCATTTGATAATAAGTGAAAATGGAAATCCCTCAACCTTACCATCAAAACCAATTTATTATATACTGATTTATGTTGCATGAGCTTTAGCATATTCCACCCAGAATTACTTGAAAGTCCAAGCAAAACAATGGATTTTAATGCATTGAGTTATAAGTCCTTGTGTTTTTTCTTTTTTTTTTCCTTTCTTTTTTTTTTTATTTTTTAATGGGAATCTGGGAGTCCTTGAATTTATTTCACAATAATTAGTGGTTTTAATTCCTTCAGAGAGCCTTGAAAAACCTTGAAATTGATTTTCTCTATATACTTCTCTCTACAATTATGAAAAATTAAAAAAAATCTTTCTGTCAACGTGATTTTGTGCTTTGTGGTTCTTTTAATAGGTGGAGTTTCTCTTGCTTTTATTAAATACTTTGTTCCTGATTGTCTGGAAATTAGATATCAGTTTGTAGGAGAGATGATCAGATTTGTACTAAAACTTTTCATTTTTCTGTAATACTAACAAACTTGAGACAGGCTGTATCTCATTTCTATTTACTATCTAGCTTGACAAAGTTTAGCCCTAGCCAGCAGCTGACAGAAACTATAGCACAAATACTCTTTCTAGTAGTTTTATATGCACCCACAGCAAGCTTTACCTTATTATTTCTTGTCACTAGATTTGCATGTTTGAATTGTTTATGTGTTGTTTCCTGGTAAGGCTTGACTTTACAGCTTTCTGAGGAACAAGTCTTAGTTGGAAGGCAAGAGAGGCTTTGGAAATGCAATGTTTACATTATGAAACATGTCAGTTATCTTTCAGTAGTGGAGAAGCAAGTACCTTCTTTTTCCAGCTGTGTAAAGGCTAAAGTATGAGCATAGGAGGAATCACTGAGCACTCTGACTGAAAGAGGTCTTAGCTGGTTCCCCTCATGGGGTGTTAGCAGGAGGACCGGCAGTCCGGAGGAATTAGCAGTGGTTGTTCATTGTGGGAACAGGAGAGCAGGACATTATGCAGAGCAGCAGCTTAGTAGCAAAAGCAAACAGCAGAGGAGAAGTGCAATGGAAGAGAACAAATGACGGGCACATAATAGAGATGAAAACATGTGCAGGCATTTTAGTCATCGTTTGTTTAATACCATTTCTTGTAGATACGTGACCCCTGTTTTCTCAGCATTTGGATAGGATCAACAATAGTTTTTAATTAACATACCCAGCGATTTTGTCAATTGTAAGAAACAAAGTTATTTAGCTGGTAAAAGCTGAATGGAACGGCTACTTTAATATTTGACAAAGTATTACATACTAGATGCTAATAACCCTGTATAGAGCTCTACTCCTGCCTTTTGGCCTTGAAAGAAAAAGAGGAATGACTATGATTCCAAATACAGGAAAGGTTATCTTTTTTATTTCTTAGTCTTTGTTTGTTTTGGCAATGGTTGCATTTGTTCCATATCTAATCTAAATTCCCAGGATACTTAATAGAGGAAACTAGAGCAAACTGATCATTCCTTTCTTTTTTTCCTTCTTGTAGTTCCTGGCATCTCATCCTGGTTTGCTTTATTTATCCCAAGTGCTTGAACGACCACCAGGAAATGGGGCTCTCCTTTGAGAACCCCATCCTTGAGTTGTTAGGGCAGCTAGTACTCTAAGCAATGGGCAAAATCCCTTGGGCAAGTGGAGGGGCATGTAATAGTCCTCTTCAGGAGAGCTCTGCATCTCTCAGGTGCGTGGGTGAGAGAGGTCCATGCTGAAGGAATTTTTCAGGACAGGAATTTTTCAGGAGCCTTCTTTCACCAAAACCCCAGCAGCCTCAGAAAACAATCTAATGGCACAACTGTGGACCCTCATTCTTCTGTGGTACTGGAACAGAACATAAATACGGAGGTAGTATTTTACTTTTGAGAAATTTTTTTATTCTTATATATCTCAGAGAGAAAGAAAAGTCAACTTTTAGGTTCTTCTCAGACACTCATCTCATGTGGGATATCTGGGCATGATCTAATAAATTTATGGGAACATCAAATCACTGGACCATAAATAATTTATAATTAAAACTTTTATTTGCAGTGAGAAACAAAATATTGCCTATCACAAGAGGCAGTATTCTCAGGAAAATTTAAAATGAAGCTCAAAAGTATTTACAAAAGATCTCAATAGCTTATAGGTTGATTTTTGAAAATGTTCAAAACTGTAATATCCAAAAATATATCCACTACATTTTTTACCCAAAGGATTACTGTTTTGATACTGATGAGGTGAAAACAGGAAAAACAGAATCATTTCAAAACCATGGGTCTTCAATTAGCTGCTTAGGGAGTACCCAAGTACTGATTCTGAACTTTATCACCCAGTGTCATTTTTTGACTTAGGAGATTGCACTCTATGATGTGGATGTCTGAAGTATTCATAAAATGTAGCACCAGAAGTTCAAGTACTTCTTTAGCAGGACCAGTCCACATAACCCATAACAAAATACTACAAAGTTTTCAAGTTTACTTCTTTGCTTTACAAGTACTGAAATTCATTGAAAAACTAAAATGTTTTGGCAACTTTCAATCACACTTCTATTGGACCTATTCTACCTGTGTCACATCTGTGTAATTGCCATATGTTTTAAACATGGTGAGCATTGTTACGAAGACTGTTCAATGAATTAATAATTGCCCATTTATTTCCAAGTTCTAACATTAAATCCATAAAGTTTTAATATGTTAAAATGATTATAAGACTTTATTGCCTGTGTAACACCTAGATAAAGAGTAGATTGACCAGGTTCATTTTCCCTTCCTGCTTGCTAAAGCACATATTTTTATCATCTAGCAATTAACCTCTACTAACTGCTTTATTAAAACTAAACACTTATTTGTGACAGTTCATTTGAAGTGTAAACACTTTGCACGCCAAATGTCTTTCGGTTTTACAGAACTTTTCAATTAAAGTCTTTGCTATGCAGCATTTTAGGCTACAGTCACAATGCCATGAATAATAACAAAAGAAGTACTATAATGAAAATATTGTACTGAAATAGAAAACCTGCTGATTACTTGTTAAATGTGTGTTGTCAGTGAGATCAGGTTTGATATTTAGTTTCTCTGCTTTTTAATCTCCTCTTGTGAAGGCACAGGAGGTGACTTTGTATGTCCTTTTTGGAAAAGTTTTCTCACCCTGGCTCCAGTTTTGAAGCCGTGCCCTTCTGGTGAAGGTGTGTCTGTTCATCTCTTTTAGTTTATCAATACTGTAGAGATTTTTCATTTTTACCAGGATTTCACAATTGTACATTGCAAACGCTTTGGAACAGTTTAAGACTGATACCCTTCTTCACTGGATGGCATGGTTGAAGTCCTCTTTAAATGCAGCTATTTATGTTACTATTATTAAACATTTGGGTTAATCTTATCAATCAAGTAGTATTTAATTGAGCAAATTCTGTCACAAATGTTGTAAAGGAAGATGGTCAGAATTTGGTTTTGCTGCTTTGTTCTTTAACCATGTTGAGAATGTAACATCATATAATACTGCCTGCCTTTGAAGCTATTCACAATATTTTTGTATTGGGAGCACCTGCATTTACAACTTTAGTACTGCCACTTCTCATGATCATATTGTGAGCCTTACAATATTCTCCTAAAGCCGCAGCTTCTGTGATTATTAACACTTGCATTTTGAAAAAAAATGTGAAGTTTCTAAGCTCTCAAGATTTCAGACAAAAAAAAAAAAAAAAAGAAGTTAAACAAGTGCATCCCAGATATGTACTTGCTGATTGGGGCAATAAAAACAGAATGGATTTCAGAAAGATACCAGCTAACAAGGTAACAATTTTTGAAAATTTTGCACATTATCTGTGCAGCTGGTAAAGAATGGGCAACAGGCTGAGAGAAGCGATTGCTGTGAGGAACCCTGATGAAAGTTACTTGCCTCATTTCTCCAAGAAGTACAGAGCCAACCTTTGGAGCACAGGAGGAGTAATGTCCATGATTTACTCAATTAGTACAACACTGCACTTTTTTTTTTTTAATATATATGAAAAAGTATCAACTAAAAACTGGTAGAATTTGAATTTCACACGGTAAATATTCCATAAGCAGGGACAGGTCTTGTTTTGTGCCTTATCTGGACCTGCAGTGCTGAGGTTCCAGTTTCACAATCTTTAGTAATTCAAATAACAGAGAGAAGCTGCAGTTTGCAGATGATGGGATTGTGCTTTGTTCTGCCTGACTGTGTAAGTTCTGCACATACTTGTAGTTGATATTTTGAACACGCTAGTTCAGTGAATTTTTTCAAAGCTTTTTGTTCTCTGTGTATGTGTATTAGTTCAGTTGGTTTTGGTAGAGGAAAAATGAAGGAATTATGCAAGGAAAGAAATCAAGGAGAACGTGACTGAGATTAGTGTTTAAGCAAGCACTTCTCTGTTGAACCTCTACCAGGGACTTGCCTACAGTCTCTAGTATGTCTCAGGTGGGAAAACAAAATGTCCCTTACAATTGAGACTGCATTAAAATTGAGGTGGGGAGAGAAGTCTCCATGGAGAAAACCCATATAGGAAACTCACATAAGGGGTTGTGAATAAAAAGGCTTTTCATCATTTTGAGCTTGGCATATTGTACTGTCTTTTACCTTTCACCTTGGATCTGTTTCTGGAAGTTTTATCAAGTGTCTGCATTAACTATTCTTGTTGAGCAACTTTGAAAGTTTTATTTTTCCACAATATCATGTAAGGGTTATGTTAACAGAGAGAACTTCATGTGAGTTAGTGCAGGGTTAAATCTCTGCTCTGCCATGTTTTCGGACTCTACTTCACCCCAGCAACTGCTTATAATTCTCAGCTGAAATGCCACAAGTATGATTTAATATCCTTGCAAACATTATGAAGAAGCTCTTTTTGCATACAAGGATGTAATTAGCAACTACTATGTATCGTTAAACTTAATGGAATATGAGGTGGGAGCAGTACAGAAAGGAGCACAATATGATTTATATCATTTGCATTGGATTAGTTGAATAATTCTGAAGCACTAAAATAGGAGTGGTGTGAAGTTCCAAACTGAGTAAGGATGGCAGTACAGGGACCAGGCTTGAACTGCATCTGATCTTTCTTGAAGTTTGTGTCCATTTCTCTTCCAAGTCTAGGCAATGTCAAAATTAGGGAAAAGAGCCAAATATTTAAAATGTAGCTTTCCAAACCTGCAGAAAGATGTCAGCTATGGTTTTCAAAAGCCTAGTTGGGCAGTTGATAATAAGAATGGCAATTTGAAAATAAGAACTAACTTCTAATATGTCAGAGCACTGAAAATGCAACGAGACCACAGCAGGAATTAAGAATTAGGAACCTGAACACTTAAACTTAGAACTCTGCAAGAAAGACCTAAAATGTTTAAAGGAAGAATAGTGTCTTTGAATGGGCTTACTAAAAGCAGGAATGGAAAACTGTTCCTCCTAGATATGTTAAGTCTTCAGTCCCATGTTACTATGAGTTTAAATACTTAGATCTGATCTGGATAAAGGTATCTCTCAGTGAAATCACAGATATGTTTGTTTTCCTGGTGTCAAATGCATAAAGCAGGTAAGTCAGTCTTTGCAAATTAGTGATGTGTCAGTTATCCTCAGCCAATTTTTCTCTTTGGCAGTCACATCCAATAGCCAATAAGGTGGAGTCCTCAGCAACGTATAAAAATGCTTGTCATTCAAATGTTTGCTCCAAAAGTGACTTGAAGAAAAACCTGAAGTTGCCTCTCTCTACACTACACTGATGCAGAAGATGAGAGAAAACCTTGCTGTCCTCTCAGTCAGATGGGGCTAGCCTGGCTTAAATCTGTTACTCCAAAAGAAGGCCCTACACTCCCCAAGTGAGTTTTGTTAATCTCCACCGGCTTTTCACAAAGAGGAGTTCTACTACGTGCCTGAGATCTTCTGTGAATATACAACATTAATAGAAAGTGAATGACTAGATTTTGTTAGATGCAGTTTGGGGATACAATTACTTCCTATCTTGCAGTAATCCTTAAATAAAAGAAAGGAAAAAAAAAAAAACATTTAGGTGGTGCACTCTCAACAATACAGTATGTGCTAGTAGAAAAGAAGAAAAATAAGGGAAAAAAAAAAAAAGGAAAGCTTTCAGTCTTCCACCCACCTAACAATAGATACTGATTTTGATTAAAGCATTTGATTTGGAGAAGTTACCGCCAGCATAGGAAGTAAAGTGGATTAGATGAAGTCACAAAAAGCATCATCAAATCTATTAAAGCAACGCCAAGCCTCAAAGAGAAGCTGGATTAATTGCATTGAAATGTATATTTCCAAAGAGAATAAATTTTTCTCCTTATTGATAATAAAAATAATAAAGAAGTAAGTTACATTCTGTCCTTGCCTTTTTATAATTGTATAGAGTTTGGTCTTATGCAGAAATTAAATAATTTCTCCTATTTTCAGGATTAAATCTTACAGGCAAAGATTGTTATGAAATGACTAGCATCTTCCAGAAAAATGACACTAGGCACCTGTAAATATCAAAGTGTTTTCTAAAAGATTTTTGCCACTTATATGACCCTGACTTTGTTAAGAATATGACTTTGCAAACATTTCAATCTAGTATGTATGCTATAAATTACCTTTTACTTAAGAAATGCATGTGCTTACCCACCCACACAAACACACCCACACAAATTTTCTTACCTTCCCTGGACAACAGAATCTCTGGGAGTACATTTCTGCTTAGAATTACTGTGAGAGTTGTGCTAGCTGAAAGTTTTCCACTTAACACAGAGATATTTAGTAGTGATAATTCCTGTGATTTCCTGGTTGCATTAGGTGACCTGATGGCAATAAACAAGAGGAGTTATCCCATTTTCTAGTTCCAGCTTCCTACAGAAATTGAAAGAACATGTTCAGTTGACTATTTGATACACAGAAAATACTCTCATACAACTCAACATCATTTTCCATCTTGTTGATGGAAAATCATACATAAATAATATAATGTAACATATATTATATTATATTATAATTATTATATATATATTTTTATATATATATATAGTCTGAAAGACGACTTTCTGCTACATCTCCCACTTAATTTATGTTGAGGATGGAGGCAGTTACCCTATTCCAGTGAGGAGATCATGCATCCAGATGTTCATGTCGCCTGAAAGTTACCATCCTCTCAGCTATCCTAGGTGAACTGCTTCTACCCATACTCCTAAGAAGATGTTTGGTTAGATATGCCTGTTTAGCTTGAACAGTTCCATTTTTATTTGTTTGTTTTAGTTGTGTTTTTTTTTTTTTTTTTGCCAACGCTATTAATTTTTGACTTAAGTATGTTAGAAAGTTCACTCCTAATGTATTGATCCGTGTGATTTCTGACAGTTATGAACAACCAAAGGAGGACTGTGACCTCTTCATATACACTCCTACTTTCAAAAGTCATCTTTGCCTGTAGGTTCAAAGAAGCAAGCTGACATGTATATAACAACTGTAGACTGTGGTAGTCAAAGAAAAGTTTATATTGTGATCTGTTTGATGAGTTTTCAGCCTGAATTTTTAAGCCATGCCCTGAAGGACTAAGTGTTGACATTCTCATTTCTCCCTGTGCTGAAGTGGAATGCAAGCAGATATACACGTGCACAGGGAACAGAGTGCTTTTTTGTCTTTCCTGGATACAAAACAGGCCCTTTTCTAGTTTGCTGCTACTTCTGATCTGCAAAAACAAAACAAAACAACAATAACAACAACTTAAGAAATTCTGGGAAACACTAATTCACTTTGAAGTTAAGATTTTCACGGTTTAAAAGTATTTATATTCAGTCCCATGTTGGTATTAAATTTTCCAGAAAGGTTAAGGTCATGATTCATGATAGAACTTTTAATGGAATAATTTATCACGGTGAACTTCTGTTTTAATTTGTCTCTATTCATCTGTCTACTGTTCTTGTGATCAACGTTACAATTACCATTGAAGCTCTTGGTTCAGAAGATTTGTGTAAGTGAAGCTTTGTTTATGAGACTACCTCAGTTAAAACAAGTCTGTATATCATTTTCAAAGTATCTTTATTGGTTTTCTTTGTGCACACTTACGAAGTGCTTTGTGAGGACAAAGAAGTCGTACTATGGCTAGAAGCTCTCTTGAATTACTTAAGACTGGGATTTTCCAGAATAATGTATCTTTCCAAACTGGAGAAAACATAGGAGTGAATGCAATATTAAAAGCAATATAATTTAACAGCTGGCAATAGTGTAACATGCATTATGGCTACATATTCACACTTAGGATACCTCTGCAAAGTAGAAGTCCCCCAGCTACTGCAAGCATTTATGCATGGACTTACAGTCATGATTGGGAATGATTCAATGAAGGCTAAACCGCATTTGTAGTAGTTTGCCACTGTCATGACATTCCTTCTGAAATCAAAAAGGAAGTGTTTTCAGTCTGAGTTGCTTTTAATTTGTAAGTAGGTGAACAAAAAAGGAAAGAAAAATGACTAATGATCCTTTCCGTTCATCCTGCATTACTTCCCTCTTGATTGCAAAAGGCTACTTTTCAGAATATCTGAATGTCCTTTGGAAAAAGAAACAATCTTATCCCCAGAGTTCAAATAATGCTGATGTGCGACCTGACAATGGTCAGAGACAAAATGTTGCACAGATAAAGCCTTTACAATAAAGAGATACAGAGCTAACACCAAAACCAACCAAACAAACAAATAAAAAAGGATATGCAGACCAGTTTCCCCTTGTCTGAATGAATTCAAAATTATATCTTCTCATCTGAATAGCACCTTACTCACTGTATAAAGATGGTGCATATAAGCATGTGAGTCCTACGCTGCAATAAGGGAAGGTCTTGATCTGCTCGAGCTTATGGAACAATAGATATCTTACTTTTTGACTTAAAACTCGTCAAGTTCCACTATGTATGCTCCTAACAGCTGAATTTTGGGTGGAGTTGTGAGAAGCTTTTTGCCTTGTATGCATTTAATCCTGAGTGTGATAGGCAAAGTAGGTATCAGTGCACATATCATCTTCTAGATTCTCTGTTTTATTAACTGAGGAGTTGATTACTTAACCTGTACATTTGTCTAGTTTGTTTCACTTGTGTATTTAATACTGCTCCCCAGGGAAAAAAAAAAAAAAAAAAAGTAGTATCATTCTACATCATAAATCAGTTTGCGAAGAACTGTTGCTTTTATCTTAGTACATTCAGTACCAACGAAATGTTCCCCAACTTTTAAATATAATGTGATCTATTTGCTTGCCATGCTGTCCATTTGATATAATGTCAATGTGATTTCAGGGATGTGTTCAAATTAGTAAGTGGAAACTTTGATCCTGATAGCTAAGTCTCCAGACAACACATTTGAAGGAGCAAGCAATAAGTAATGAATCTGATGGAGTACATGATATGCCTTGTTCCCTTTCTGACCTACAATTTCTGGCTTGCAAGCAGCTTTTACCTGACTCTTGAATATAGTCTATATTTAACTCTTTTGTGAAAATCCTAGTATGTTGTCCACACCAAAAGATGACTATGCATGTGCTTCCTGGAGTACTGATACTGCTGGAACAAAATGTTCAATAGATGCTCCTAGTAGAAGATTTATCAACTATGCTGTTTTATTTTTCAGTAAAATGTCCCTAATCTTGCAGCTAATATGTTCTGGAGAATTATGACTCATCTGCATGGATTTTTTTTTCAAATGTGCAATTAGTACTAAGAAAGTGTTTGTCTGTATGTGTCTCCCTTGTGTGTGTGTGTGTGCACATTTGTAAAGGGGGAAACCCTTGTATAATCTGTAGCTGTCACAACTCCTTGCTTTGCATTCTTACTGGATAGAAGAATATTAAGTAGTCAGTGGCAATCCATAATGGTAATACCTTTATTTGAGGCCTCTCCTAGTTCTTGATTGAATAGAAAGAGCTGATACATAAACTGATAAACCAGTTTTGTACTTTCCTTTCTGAAATGGTTCTGCAACAAAGTGTCTCCAAAGAGGCTGTCTCTAGAATCATAGAATCATGAAATATCCTGAGCTGGAAGGGACCCACAAGGATCATCGAGTCCAACTCCTAAATGACATTTAAAAATTACTTCTTACCTCCACTGAATTTGTGTCTGCAGAATGAGAATACAAAATGACATTACTACATTGCTCAGTTTTTACATTTTTCTCAGGAACTGCACTAACTGCTTTGCCAACCTTTCATACATGAAATGTGTACCACTTGTGTTATTTGTTTACTTATTTCTTTGTTTGTTTATTTATTTGTAGTTGGCTGTTTACATCAAATATAAACTCAAGAGTATTTGATTTCATTAAGCACTGCCAAGAAGCTTCAACAGAGACTTGGAAAAATCATTTTCAGTGCAACTTGAACACCTCAGTGAACCGGACTTTTGCCTGAAGACCTTGACAAAATGCCAGGAGGTACTTCCAGGCAAAGTGATTGCGCTGAGAATGCCTGCAGCAGATAGCTGGCAGACTTTGGACTAGGACTGCAAGTCTCCTTGTTCCTCTTGTGTTGCTACTAACTCTAAAATTCAACTTTTTAGGGAGAAAGATCACCCACTTGAACCATTTCGACAAGAAGGTTCTTTCAATATTTATCTGCACTGTATGAGCTTCATTTGGCTCTGTGTTAGGAACCCTTTGCTGTCACTGCTGTTATCTTGTCCCAGCTTTGTTTTTTTTACTGGTCCAGCATGACTTCTGCACATCTTGTCCAATAATCTGCCTGTATGAATTCTGATTGTTTTATCAGGATCTCTGCATATTATGAGCCTTGGCTGCTCTCAGGCTGAGCCCACTGTCTGGCTTCCAGCCCATGGCACTTATATTGGGTTTGCCTTTGCATCTGAGAAAACTTGAGCTCTGGTACGCTTGGAACATTTTCCAAACACCTTGTAAGGATTCTTAATGCTGATATTGTTTACTTATCTTTTTCCCATTTTGGTTTAGAAGGTGCTGACTGCTAATTTTCAGTTAAAACCCACGTTTCTGAAAAGCAACAGGACTAAACCATCAAACTTCTTAAAACATCACGGAATGTTCACAGTATTGAAGTATCTCACAACATAAGGAATAAATGAGTTTCATGCTAAAGAAATGTAACAGTTAGATGGTTCTAGGTAATAAGCCTGACTTCAGCAAGGCTTCAGAAAAGTCTCTGTTGAAAAGGTAATTATTTTGTTTGTGACTTTATTTCAGGTACGATGGTTTCCTTCTGTAATGTTGCTACCAATGTACAATAATACACACTAACAGAAGAGATCTTTAAAACGAGGCACAAATAGCTATGACACCTGCAAGCTTTCTGTCAGTCATGATGATTGCTCCCCAGTATTATTTTCTCTTTACCAAGGATGCTCAGGACTGTTTGCTCTTTGCTTCTACAGCCCCAGCAGCTGACCTTTAGACCATGAAGTGTTGAACTTCACAAGTGGTTCTATTCCTGTAAATGCTTTCATAGCCAGGAAATGAGGAAAAATAAGGAGGAAAAATGAAGACCTCAGCTCCTTTTCTAACAGTCCTGAATGTCTATTGCAAGAAAAAAAAGTATAATCCCCTATGTTTTTTGTGTGTTCTCATTCATAATAACAAGCAAATGTTTAAAAGAAGTGGTGGATCATATGTGAAACACTGGAACTCTATCATGAGATGCAAGAGCAGCCCAGATTTGCCACTAGATGCCTCTCTTTCCTTCTTGGTTCATTCCATTAGCTCTGGCAGGCACACATCAGAAAGCGCTTTCTGACAAAGGTGAGTGCCTGTGAACACTGCAGGGCTGGCTGCTGTTTCAGCAATTGTTAAAACAACTCCATGTCTGCATAGTTCTGGCAGAACCAATCCCCAAATGCTTGCTGCCTTAAAAACAGGGAGCAATTTAGCAACTAATCTTCAGAATTAGCAGTTGAAGATTAGTGAACTTGGGGCAGACTTCTGCACTAGGATGCTTCTTAGGTAATACACTGGTATCTGAGGTTCATTGGTTCTGCTGTTGTTAAACATGACTGCACATGTCCATCTAAAAGCTCTTGCCAAAATCCCACCTCTATTTCTTGTAAATGCACAGAAAATAGTAGGAGGTGTCCCTTGAGAGGTGCATAGGCTTTAATTGTTCAGCTCTGTCTCATCCTTTGGTC
>VXAA01002252.1:676401-704295 GCA_013399115.1 Anseranas semipalmata | reverse complement strand
ATAAGGAGGAAATTCTTTACTCTTAGTNTTCTTTACTCTTAGTTTGGTGAGGCACTGGCACAGGTTGCCCAGAGAAGTTGTGGATGCCCCATCCCTGGAAGTGTCCAAGGCCAGGTTGGATGGGGCTTTGAGCATCCTGGTGAAGTGGAAGGTGTCCCTTCCCAGGGCAGGAGGGTTGGAACTAGATGATCCTTGGGGTCACTTCCAACCAAAACCATTCTGTGATTCTCTGATATAGGTGGCAAGAAAGAAGATAAAAAAGCATAGGGAGTCTTCAAAGGCATCAGATTAAAAACAAAACAAAAAGCAAAACCAAAAAACTTAATGCAGTGAAATTGTGACCAAATAAAAATGGGTTGCAGTCAATATACAGATGAATGAAATGTCCTTACCTTTAAAAGACATAAAAAATGGCACCAGTATCATCACAGGCTGAGCATAGCTTGGAGTTGGCTTACAAAACCCCTCAGCGAGTGAGCTTTTATTCCCAGTAGTTGCTGTGATGCGGGGTTAAGAGTCGCCACTGGCTTTAGCAGTGAAGCTAGCATGAACAATATTCTTTCCCAGCCCCACACTCCTGCAGGGCCCCCTGCACTGTGGTTTATCATATCTTCAGATCTAACAAGACGACTGTTTTGAGGCTGTGCTGTAAACTGAACAGCTGCAATGATCCAGACCCTCCACCATCTTCTTGTTCTTGCAGACCAAGTAAGCAGAGATGAGGGACCACGCGTATGGCGACATTTTCTTGTGCCATGGCAAAACGATGCTCTCTGGCTAGTTCACAACAGCACTTGTGATGATGCCTGACGTTTACTGGCTGCTACTGCAGCACTTTGAGTCAATGCTTTAAGGGAGACCTGTAAGCAAGGACTCTACTTCTTTTCCTGAGTTGTAAATTAATAACGATCATTATGTATGATCAAAAAATGACAATTACATATCATTTTGTCCTTACTACTTGCCCATACTCCTCATGGTGAAAACATTACGAACTTGCCAACTCTGTAACGTCAAGTATATTTCATAGCTCTAATTTTTTATTGTTGTATCAGTTTGGAGGAAGAAGTAATAAGATAACAGTGGTGTGGAAATAGGGAATGATCAACTACTTAATGATGTAAATATGTAAAGAATTTTGGATTTCTTGGCTATTATTTTTTAGCCTGGTCAGAGGTGTCTGTGAAGAAAACTGTTTGGTCAAGGGTAAAAATAATGCTGAGCAAGCTATAACCACAGGAATGAATGCTTGTAGGTCATCCTCAAATATGTTAAGAAAACATTCCATTCCAACCAATTGCAGAGAATCATTAGGCATTTTGCTGGGTATAACAGGTTATTAAAGTGATAGGACAAATACATGGCAAAATAAACCTCAATTTTGCTTGATAAGTTTTCCAAAGTGTGTCTCCAGAAAAACTTTGAGTAAATGGCTTGACTGTTTTGATAGGACTTTTTGAAAGCAAATGCACATATACCTTCATCCCTTAGTCAGGGTTTGGTGGACTCCTAATGTTCTGCTAACCCTGCTGTTTAAATGCAAGCCTCCTGCATGTGTTCTGGGTAAAGTAGACTATGGCACAATAAAGACAAACCTTTGGGAAGGAACATAATCTGGTGGCAGATAGCGTAGGTTCGTGTCTCTCCAGCTGGTGGATATGGAAGTCAGAGGACCCTAAGAAGAGTATACAAAGCAAACAGTCCAGGTATCCTCTGCTTTCTGCAGTGTTTTGTATTTTTTGGAATAGGCTGCCCAGGGAAGTGGTTGAGTCACCATCCCTGGAGGTATTCAAAAGATGTTTAGATGTAGAGCTTAGTGATATGGTTTAGTGGAGGACTTGTTAGTGTTAGGTCATAGGTTGGACTAGGTGATCTTGGCGGTCTCTTCCAACCTAAATGATTCTGTGATTGTATTTGTGTGTCTGTTGAAAACTCAGCTTGGAAAGTGTCATGCAGATGTACGATGTTTGGAAATGCTACATATTTGGTTAGAATGAAATCTTTTTTCTTGCTAGGTATATGTTTCAAGTGGGGCTTATTTGTACCCATAATATGACTGCTGTCTTAGTCCTAGGTAACATTTATAACAAATCTAGTTTCTTGTCATAGTTTCTTTAGGGGCATTTTGGATAGTGCTGTTTAAGTAGTTCCCTTGCTGCCAAGGAATAAGCTTTCCTTATACAGATCAACATCACGAACAATGTCTATGAACCTAATGTACACATGAGAAGCAGAGAGATCAGAAATATCTTGGAAGAGGTCCCCCTTAGCCCCACAGGTGGTGGTGTGCCCAGTCCTGAATAGCTGTGGTGCATACGAGTGCAAATGCCAAGGGCAGGCTGCTGTGCTGGAATGACGTTCTGTTATTCTGGAAAGGCAATCCATGGGATGCTGTCCCTAATGCTAAGCAGATTAACTGTGTATAAATGTTGCAATTGCAATTAACTGGCATGCTGAATACTGCATCACACAGTTCATGTAGGAAATCCTCTTGGCTTAATTGTACACTTACATGGTATTTCTTGGTAGGTGCTTTAGTCATTATTTAGCATGGATAAACAAAATTGGATTTTTGATTGGGGAATAGCTAACCATTTGCAAGTTTTGGCTAGCCTGCTGCATTAGAAACTTGATGCTGTGAAAACTTTCAGATAAAAGGCATGAGCAGTTTTCCTTAAGCCTTTGTTTAAATTGGAAATTGAAGACTAGCTGGCTATCTCTTGTGATAGCAGCAATTGAATTTACAGTATAGGACAGACTGATGCATTTTGCTGTGAGCCATCATGATTAGAGAAAGGTCTCATTGGCTGTGGGCTCTGACCTGTGGTAGAATTTTGAGTCTGAAAGCTTTGGTGTTTCAGATTGGTCTTAGTAAATAAACAGACCCCAGACAAAACTTCCAGGGATGCTTTTATGTACTGTGTGTTCTCTTATTCCTGCGCTGTTTTATATAGCACCTGCTGACATACAGTCACTCTGGAGAATAGTACTTCTCTTGTTTATCTGTATGTGGTATCTGAACTTCAGCCAGGTTATCAGCTTCCCTTTTTACACTTGTGTTTAAATTCATCAGACTATAGACAGTGTATTTTTAACAAAATCTTTCTTACTTGCTAGATTGGATGTGGATTTATGTAATGATTTTTTTTTTTAACCTGTGTGTTTGACTGTGTAGGGAGTATTTCAGGTTGAGTCTAACTTTTTATGGGTTAGGGTTTCAGCTTGTGACAGAACTACTGTAAGTGAACAAACTGGAGCATGTTTTCAGCCTGAAGTGACTGCAAAATAATGTAATTCACACAGTGGTTGACAGCTTGCTTCTATCAAAAACAGAAGGTATAATTCCTCCTCACGTTTCCCTTGTTCTCCACACCCCCCCCCCCCCTGCCCCCCCCTCCCCCGCCTCACCCCACAACTCTTTCACTGCTCCCAAATATGTGCTTTCATCATCTTTCTTGTGTTAGCATTGGTGCTGAACCCTTGCAGAGCTTGTTTCTGTTTATTAGCCTGACAGAAAGCTCAGGCCAGGGCTGTCTGCCAGCTTAGTGAGATTGTGAGACTGACCCATGAACAGGTCTGTCCAGTGCCAGAGCTGATGCAAGCTAGACAAGGGAGTGTGCAGGTGGGAGGATGATGGAGGAACCTCCTACCCCCTTTAGTAGTACTCAGCTGCTCAGTAAACTCCTTGGGGCTCCTGAGACCAGAGCAATAGCCTTCTCACACAAAGCCCAGCACCTTGTGTTTGCAATGGACTAAAAGTGTTTGCACAGATGCTTATTGTGTCCCAGATGAAGTGACTTAACTTGTTAAACCACAAACTTATTTGTACATCTCATTTGGTAGTTCATGTTAATTAGAGCAGGAAACATGAGAAACTCAGTACTTAAAGTTATGCTGCTGAAAAAATAAGCCTGTGTGGGTGCTCTTTATTTGTTTAAGAACAAGCTTTTTACTCAGCTCCAACACTTTCATAATGATATTAGTGGACTTTCACTTTTCATTGAATCATGGAATCATTTAGGTTGGAAAAGACCTTAAGATCACAAAGTCCAACCATCAGCGTAACACTACCAAGTCCTACCAAGTCCACCACTAAACCATGTCGCTAAAGCACTGCATCCACACATCTCTTAAATACCTCCAGGGAAGGGAACTCCTCCACTTCCTTGGGCAGCTGTTCCAATGCCTGACCATCCTCTCTGTGAGGAAATCCTTCCTGATACCCAATCTAAACCTCCCCTGGTGCAACTTGTGGCCTGTTGCCTTGCGCATTATCACTTGTCATCTGAGAAAAGAGACTGACACCCACCTTGCTGCAGCCTCCTGTCAGGTAGTTGCAGTGAGTGATGAGGTCTGCCCTCAGCCTCCTGTCCTCCAGACTAAGCAGCCCCAATTCCCTCAGCCTCTCCCCACATCTCTTGTTTTTTGGTCCCTTCACCAGCGGCGTTGCTCTTCTCTGAATGCGTTCCAGCAACTCAGATCTTTCTTGTGGTGAGGGGCCCAAAACTGAACGCAGTACTAAAGATGCGGTCTCACCAGTGCCGAGTACAGAGGGGCAATCTCTTCCCTAGTCTTGCTGGCCACACTATTTCTGATACAAGCCAGGATGCTGTTGGCCTTGTCGGCCACCTGGGCACACTGCTCTCTCATTTCATCCATCTGTAGACCAGCACCTGCAGGTCCTTTTCTGCCAGACAACTTTCCAGCCACTCTTCCCCAGGCCTATAGCACTACATGGGGTTGTTGTGACCCAAGTGCAGCACCCAGCACTTACCCTTGCTGAGTGCCATACAAGTGGATGTGGCCCATCAATCTGGCCTATCCAGATTCCTCTGCAGAGCCTTCCTGCCCTCAAGCAGATCAATACTCCCACCCAACTTGGTGTCATCTGCAAACTCACTGAGGGTGCACTCAATCCACTCATCAAAAGCACTGATAAAAATGTTAAACAAAACTGGCCCCAGTACCGAGCCCTGGGGAATGCCACTGGTGACCAGCCACCAACCCAATTTAATTCCATTCACAATGACCCTTTGGGCCCGGTCACCCAGCCAAATTTTTATCCAGTGAACAGTACATCCATCCAAGCCATGAGCAGACAGTTTCTCCAGGAGAATGCTGTAGGAAACAGTATCAAATGTTTTGCTATAGACCACAGCCTTTTTCTTGTCCACTAAGCATGTCATAATATCATAGGTGGAGATCGGGTTAGTCAAGCAGGAACTGTCTTTCATAAACAGATCAGACTGGATCTGATCACCTGGTTGTCCTGTATCTTTTTCTCTTTTTCTTTGCATGTGATTGGTACAGTTTAAGCTAAGTGCTGAGGTTCTGTGGTTTAGCCTAAGCTGTTGATGAAGATAGAGTTATCCTATGCTGACTGTCTCTCCTGAAGCAATTACTTTTACTCAATTCCACAAATCAGGAGGTGGTAACAATTTAAGCCGACACAAGTGTTTGTAAAGTGAGTTTGTTTCAACACTGATTTAAATTCAACTACACACATGCACTCTTGCCACTTCATACAGATTCCTTAGATGTGATGAGGTGTAGCTGGGTCTGATGCTGTTTTACTATGGGAGGAGCAAATCTGACACTTTGTTAGTGTTAACTCTGCTGTTTATGTAGCCACTCACCTTTTTTTTTTTATTTTTTTTACCCCTCTCTGGAGCAGAGTCTGGCTGGCATCCCTGGGGCTGTTCTGGCAGGAAGGCAATGACACTATCAGGAGGAGAGTGCTAGGGGCTGAGATGAGTTAACTGCATATGTAAGCAAAGATGCCGTAAAAAAACCGTCTCCCTTGTACCCACTGTGTTGTCTGACACTTTAAGTATTTCTTTTAGAGTGAAGAAGTTTTGTGGGTGGAGGGTGATCTTGAGGGTAGTTAGAACCAATCCTACAGAGGACTTGGGTACCAAGAAAGAGACAATGTACTGGAGTTTTATTTTGGGACTACTTGACCTGGTTTCAAGCAAGAATTATTCTGTTTTTAGCATTTTGGATTTGAGATGCATCTAACTCTAACTGAGAGCTGGAAGGATGAAATGAAATCGGGAGAAATCGCCTGAGAAGAAATATACCTTGATTTATTTGGCTAAACATCAGTCTGCAGAAAGCCTGCAATGAGGTCTTTAGAACAAAATTAGCTCTTATCTCTCAAACTGTTAGGGATTCCTCAGATTCCTTTGACAAATTAGGGTATTGGCCCATGAACAAACTAATGAACCATGAATGCAGCCGTGAGCGCATTGCGCTGTGCAGACGTGGTCAGTACCTGTTAGTATGCTCAGTTGTGCTGGGTACCATGCACTGTTGACCTGTGGTGAACAGAAGGTAGGTTACTGAAAGAGGGGCAGGCTCCCCTGTGCTTACCACAGGGTAAGACCGTGCACATGGGCATTGACCACAAAGCTGGGAGGACACCATAAGCATACACCATAGCTTACGCCATGGTAGCTTTTTCATCCACCCATAGGTTTAGGTTAATTGAACATCTTATGTGAGCTTAACCAAAAGAAAATGTTTAATGCCCCCTCTTTCTGCCAGCAGGGTAACGAGAATGACTTATGGCATGTTTGAACTTTACTTACCGCTAACAGCAGAGCTTTTTTTACTTTGAGGGAGAATGCAAAGTCGTGGTGGCAGAGCTCAGCGGTTGGTTCCAGTGGTTTAAGTCAGCATGTTCTTGTTATAGAAAACAGAGAGCCAGTGGGATAAAACTTAAGTCCTGCAGATGTTTAATGACAGGTTTCAGCAAACTTACAAACTCCTCAACTATGTAGCACAGTATCAGAGCCAGACACCGTGGACAGTATATTTCAAATAAATATTTAGAAGTTGCCAGTGGAAGCTAACTTTGAAAAATATGAAGTCTTTCTTGAAAGGGTTCAGATTTGTTAAATATCATGTGAACAGCCACCTATTTCTTGAAGCTAATGTTAGTATGCCTAAATGGGGAACATACTGCATGCATGTAAGCTCACATGTGAAAGGGGGAAGCTTTCACACGCAGACAAGGGAAAGTACTGTTGCTGTTTTAGTGTGGCATTCTGTTCAATGCACACTTCATCTTTTTATATCTCTCAAAGAAAACCTTGTGCTTTTTTCTCTTTCAGAATCGTAACGAGATAAAAAACGGAGCGATCCTTCGGTTAACAACATCTCCAGTAAGTTACCATTCTGTTCCTCTCTCCCTTCACATTAAAGATTTCATTAGTAGAATCACTGTGAACTGTTTTATGTATTTTCAAGCTTTAGCCACTCTGTATCCCACAATCCCCCTGCAAAGGACAGTGATGGTGTGGTCACAAGAAGACTCTACGTGTTGATCTCTTTTTTGAGTTATGGGCCAGGGATGGTGTCTCTGAGTGAAATTTTGTGATAGGGTTGGCACAGTTGGGTGTTCTTTGTCTCCCACTTCTTCTCTCTCACTGGGAACAGCTTTTATGTCCAACATACCTCTGCTTCCCTGCTGGGACTGCAGCCTCACGTTCTCCTGTCTGCCCAAGAGCTCTGAGCCTAGAGAAAGGCCCGAGGGTTAGATCTCAGAGAGCTCTGTTGGGCAGTGCAGTTCAGAGCTTTCCTGCTGTCTGGGTTTCTACTGAGTGACCTTAATGTTGAGATTTTACTGGTTTGTCTTTATTTTTTCAACACCACCTCCTTGCCAGCTCCTCAAAAAGCGTAGCTGAGTTGCTGGTTGTCTTGTAATGGCCTGTTTTCCTGCTGTGTTGAATAGTAATGTTGCCACATGCTGAAAGCCACTATTAGTCCCAGAAGATGTATTTCTCTGGCAGCAGCAATCACATTTCCTTACTGACAAACACAGTGTGCCATTAAAATGGTTTACCTCTTCGTGGTGGTGTTTTAGCTTCTACGGTTTGAAAGCATTCTTATGGCCAAACTCTGCCCTCATGTACTGCAGCTCATTTAAGAAAGCAAGATGGAGCTGTGGTGGTTTAAATTTTGGCTTCTGTTGAAGCTGTTAAGAGTTACTGTTGTCAGATGCAAAATCTTACCTAGCTAGAAGCCACACAGAGATCGTAGACACGTTTTGGATGGGTCACTTTTCAGCTAGTTGGGCCTAGCCTCAAAGTAAAGAAACAGAGAAGTGCATGTTGCTACAAACTTCCCAGGTCCTCCAGATATCATATGCATTTCCAGTCATCCCCAGCCTGCTTAACTTGGTGGTGATTTATATTGAACTTAGGAGGTGACTGAGTTCATAACGCAGGTTTGTGCGTAAATGGAAATTGAAAAAGCTAATATGAAAACACATGCACGTCCCTGAAGTTTTTGGTTAAGTGCATGCAATATCAATCTACAAGAGTGTGGCCTCGTAACAGAAAGCACCTCTAAGCAGCAACTGTCTGGACAAAGACAAGAGATTTCCATTATGCTTCGTCATCTTTTTCAGGGTCATATACAGAGCTTTACAGCTGTAGGAGTGAACAGCAGCTTAAGACCATGGCTCTATCAGAGTCTGGGTGACTCCAAAGCTTCTTGCTATATGTCATCAGAACAGCCTTGTACATGAGAAACCACTTACCTGTGGAGTAAACCCCATCCAGTGGAGCTTCCTTAGAAATAGAAAGCCCCAGCATCAGCTCCTAACCTTTGGGATTGTAAGAACAAATATCCACTCCACTGAAAAAGGGCTATCTACTGGCCAGACGGGGGATCTTGTGAAATCAAAACAACACCTGTGGTTCATCAATGTGGTCTAAATGCACTGCATCATTCCTCTGTGTAACCACAGCATGGAGTGACAGCATGAGATGACTCATGGAATCCTTCCCCATCTCAAAATCCACGATGAGTTGCACCATGCAAAACTGAAATGAGGATGTGCTTTGAATCATCTGTGGAAATGGCTGTCTGTCTTTATGGTCAATGGTGCAATTGGAAATATGACCTTCAAACAGAAGACAAATTTTGGATTTATAACACTTTCTCCTAATAGCTGTGGGCAGGAAGGTGAGGCATGCATAAGATTCTCTTGTGCTTGTTCTGTTTCTTTGGTAATCTGTCATAGGTTCAGTCAGCCAAGACAGGGCTCCTTAGGATATTGGGCTGTTATCCATTTTCTATCAAGTTATGGACTATGCTTGCACAGGCCTGCAGTTATGAGTGACACAGAAGTCCTAATCTGCCATCCTTTTATGAGCTAGAAGGCCAGTCTATTTTCTAGTTGTCAGTATTGACACTTGTCCCTAAACCAGTGCTTATTCTCAAGTTTTTTTTGTTTGTTTGTTTGTTTTGTTTTTAAAAATTTTTTAAACTTTTTTCCATAATCAGGGAGGTAACTTGGATGGAGGCTTTGAAGGACTGGATTGTTTTTTCTCGGATAAAAGAGTAGTTGTATTCTCTAAATAGAGATAAAATAAAGTTCTGCATGTTCCCACACTAGAATAGTGTCTTTGCTTTTAAGGTACTGCTGAAGTGGTCATCATAGAGGTACCTAAAATAGATAGATTAAAGGCTTCCAAGCTGTGGTTTTTAGTCTGGTGACCCACACAATGCTTGTATTTTACCCCGAGAAACTAACAGGCCATCTGTTTCCATTTTTCCTCTGAAATTCTATGTGAAAGCAACCATAGTTGGAGGAGATAACGTGAAGAGCAGGCTGCAAGATATACTTATGTGATACGGGAAAGATGCTTTCCTAGCTGCTAGGGCTGGGTGGAAAATGTTTTTGTCATCCTGTGATAATATTAATTTTAAATTTTTCCTTTTTTTCCCCCTCTATCCTGCATCAGCATAAAGCTGAAACTATCTCTTCCTCCCCTCAAAGCAAATAGTAGCAAAAACACTTTTTGAAGAGGTTGGGGAATTAGAAGGGAGGGAAAGGAAGATCAAAACAAGTGAAGAGGAGCCACATACAGATTATCCAGTGCCTGGGATGTGTCTGTGTAGTTTCAGAGAGGTCTAAGCTTCCTACTTCCTGGCTATTATGGACAAGAAATATCTGTCCTGAACTTCACAAGCCTTTTGAGGAAACCTTTTTTTCCTTGAAGAGTTGAGATGAGTAGTTATGGCCAGTTATGAAGGCTGCAGGAAATTAAAATGCAATTCTAGATCTTAATTTTCATGCAACTGAATACCAACAGAGCCAATAGTGTGGCTATACCCAGTCACAGTTGCATGCCGTGAGCCACTGAGAGTTGAGTGAGAAGGATGAGATACAATCTTTTGAGTTCTTTTGCCCTCAGTCTCAAATTGTGTATTGCTCATGTACCCAGCACAGGTACTATTAAAGATTAAAATAAAGGGGTGGGGAGGAAGGAGAAATCGAGAAGGAAAAATACAACAGCATTTTGGGGTTGGCTTCCTTAAAATTAGGATTAGAAATCCAACTCCCCAAATCTAAACGATAAATACTTTCTCTTTTTTAATCTCAAATTTAGATAATTTTGGGTGTGTGTATTGGTCCCTTTTTTCTGAAAATCATTGTTAATACTGCAAGAGCAAAACTGCAGTTCTGGTGTGCTGCTAAATCCATTATAAATGCTTGCCTTCAGAGATTTATGACTTGTCTATTTTAAACTTCTCTGAGTTAGAACTTTGCAAACGCCAGGCGTTTGGCCTGGTGGGAATTTGAACTGCCTCTTTGTTTCCACAGGTCTGTTTGCTAAGTTTGTGCAATTCTCTGAAAGGCTGTTTTTTCTAAACAATGCTATTTTTTCCTCTGTAAACCACTCACCACACAGACACTGTGTTTCCTAGGTAACTTGAGTACAGATTGAATTTCTCTCATATTATCTTTGTTCCTATATCATCTTTCTTATTTATTTTTTACTGTCCTATCATCTTTCTTAACAATTCTTTCTGTTGTTGTGCATTTTTGCTGTTCTCCATGACCCGTTTTCCCCCATTGTCCATTTACATTTCTGAAGGGATTCATCCAAAGTTTCTTGTGCAACAATCTTTTTGTATTTGAATGTATGTGACAGGTGAAATGCCAGATTGTTATTGTCTATTTTGTGATATCCATATTCCAGTGGATGGTGGGTAAGTGTATAAATGAGCTGTAATTGCTCCTGAATGTGAGACTGTTCCAAAAGGACAGCTCTGTCCTGCAATGCAGCAGTCAACCTTTTACTGTCTGCAGCTTTCTTTTGATCAGATCCTGCAAATCCTCATTGTAACGACTAATCATTTTGAAAGGTTGCTAAAATACTTGGAAAACTAAGCTAAGGGAACTGCTCTCTCTCTCTCTCTCTCTCTCATTTAATGGTTTTCAAACAGAACTTATTATTTGAGCACTAGGTGCTTATTTGAAAGTAGCTTTGTGTGTACTTGGGAAAACATGGCTTGCTCTTGAACTGTATACCTTTAATATTGAGTCAATGGGTAGCCTTTTCTAATGTGGTATTTCAAGTGCCTGATCATTTGCTTTTATCACGTGTTTTTCTTTGTTTCCCTGGTTGGAGATTGGTTGAGTTCTCAAACCTGTGAGTTGTTTGTAGGCAGCTGTATTAGCGTTTCAAGCATAAGCAATCATGTAAATAGGGATGTTCATTAACGGTCATCATAGTATTTTCCCAGAATGCTTTTACAGATATGAGCAACTTGTTTTTTTTTTCTTTATCTGTGATCTACACAGACATATATAAGGGAAGTGTAGGGTTTTTCAACCTATTTTTACTTACACATCTCAATCTTCCATCTTTAGTGAGTAAAAGTTTGGGGATTTGATCTACAATTGATCTACAGTTACTTTAATCTGTGCTCAACTTACTTAATGACCTTTAAGTTTGGTAAATTCATAAATATTTGCAGATCAGGTCTATGATTGTGATTACATTTATCATGTAATGGTGAATTAGTTGTTATTATTAAACCCTATACCCCGAGCATTGATTGTGGAAGTCAATGAACTACTTTATATTTGTCTATACATAATACAAGAGGTAGATTTGGGAAGTGGAGTTGTCTTCTGTCTTTTAATAGATAAAGGTTTAGTCTCATGTTTTCAAGTTTCAAAGTAATATTTTAAGTAGTAAGAAAAAGTGATTATTTCAAAAGCAGGGGGAGGAAAAAACAAACATTGCTTCTCAAACACTCATAAGTGGCTACTGATTGCATAAACATCTTTTAGGTATATTTGCCTAATATGTAAAGTTATGTATCTGTAATACTTTTATCATTGATTCAGTACACAGCTGTAGACATGACTACTTCCCTGTTCCTCTGTTTCTGCCTCCTTAACTGTGTGTAGTGATTGCGCAGGACTGCTCTCTGTATTACATTTGTACAGTGCTTTAGACACAGAAATTGCGCTTGCTGAGTATTAATATAAAAATGTTAAAAAATTAATGCCTTTGCTAATTAAAGTGGAATCTCATTGCCTACCTGGCATCAGATGCTAGTCAGTCTCTCTGGGTTTGTTGAATCTGGTTTGCATATAATGATGATTATGTAACATGTCCGCTCCTCCACTGCTTTCTGTCGTATATGCAGTTGTAGGTGAAGTGGCAGTAGCACGCCAGGAGAAGGTAGCAGTTTAAACCACCACAGAGTTTCAACACTTATCGATCTAAGTGTTGATAAGTCACTTAAATCACAGAAGTGCACGTTTGGTTAGTAAAAAAACTGTATTTGGTAGTTACTGATGCCCTTTCTTTTCTAGCAGAAAGATGAATAATGTGACTAGTATATTCAGGGAAGATGAAAATACTCATTTTATTTATTTGCTTTTTGTAAAGGATGAAGAGGAAAACTGATAACATAATCTTAAAACAGCCACAGACAATTTAAATCAATACAGTCCAGATTTCTTCATAGCACATTAACGTTTGATTGTAGTTGTATTTGGAATCTGTGTCTTCCCTTCTGCCTTGGCTCGCTGTATTTTGTATTCTGTGCAGAAGCCCTCTGTGCATCTGTGTAATAACTTGCTTTCAAAGTTTGATGCACAAAATCTTCAGTGCCAAAGAAGTGATAATTTGTTCAGTAGAATCCTTTGTTAGGATGATCTTGGGATTCCTAACCTCCAAATGGCTATTTGAGTCTCTAAGCAAGCCACATCTTGGATTTAGGTCATTAGTTTTCTTTTTAATCTGACATCTCATCAAGCCGCTCCTTTTAAGCACTGCTTCTCTCTAAGGGCAACCTTTCTGGCTGTCCTTGGAGCAAGTCGTTTTACACTAGACATGCAGCTTATGCCTCTTGACAGCCTTTTGAAATGCTTGGGCTTCAACAGCACACATTTTACAAGTTTCCTGTCTTCCTGCCTTTCTAAACAGGAGAGCAGTTAATGCTGTCTTTCATTTACTTGAACAGCTGTGTTTCTGTTAATTCCCTCATAACGGTTCTCAGTTGGGCAGATTTTATATATTTATTTATTGTTCTTACCTGAATGATGTTTCAGTATGAACAGAGACATGGCAGCTAGCTCTATGGTTGCTTTAATGAGCTGTGCTCTCTGTCCATCCACTGATGGATTGTAAATCATTAAAATAGCTCCCTGGTAAGTACTCAGAGCATATTTCATTTGGGTTTCATTTTTTAATGCAGTCATAAGTGAGCTGTACATTCCATAAGCATGTACGAGTGCTATGGCAACAAGGACTAGGAGGCTTGAGAGAACTGCATGGTATTCAATGAAGCAGTGTTTTCACCCATCAGGCACTTGTGATGACAATAGCTGACATTACTTTTGGCCATGTTTCCAGTGAGACATGTACCAACATTTTTGCTGAGACAAATATTTGTTTACCCCATTAATCAAGATCTGCTCTGCCATTATCGGTTCTTTCCCAGTATGAGAAGGAGCAAGGTTTGTTGGATGTAGTAGCTTGCAAAACTTGTTCAATGTAGGTCAAGTACAGCTGTGTAGAAACTTTGCTGATGGGGCATTTAGCATTGGCATAGTCCGATAAAGCCTAGGATGTTCGTAAGTTCCTTTAATGTGCTTAAAACAGGGCTGAACCAATATATAACAAAGAGACGTTGCATTATAGATTTTGTGCTCTGCAGAAGAGACCAAACTGTCTCAGAGTTAAGATTTTATTTTGATTTTAGTGTGGTGAATTGCAAAGCTTTCACTGGCTTCACAGGAACCAGGACTAACATATCTCTGTTGAGGGGTTGGTCCTGCTGCTGTTCTGCAGTGTAGGTGAGCTGTTAATTGCACATCCCTATACTGGTGTTCTCTGCTTTGGAGAGAGATAAGGTTAGCTCTTTCCCAGCTGGGTATTGATTCATATATAATGGAAGTCTAACTGGTAGCAGCAGTTCCTAGTCCCAGGTGTTTATGGTGGGGACAGGAATCCCTTCTCAAGAAGAAGGGTGAACTTGATTAATAAGCTGTTGTTAATGTGCATGCAGATAAGGTGCTGTTTATGCAGCAGTTGCAGGTGTGATGTGAAAGGGTTTGGAGGAGGATGTTCTCCTGGCTCTGCTCACATATCCTCTTCTGCTTGCTGCTGTGTTACATATGAGATTAACATCCCCACCTGTTCGGCTGCAGCTCTGCTGCTGAAGTTTTAACCCCTCAGATTTACTGGTTGAGCAACTCAGGAGTGCTGCTCAGTCACAGTGAACCAAGTGTTTTGTTCATCTTTGCTATTTGTTTCATTTTCACGGGGTACAGAAGCCTTCAGAAGACCTGCTTCCCAAGGAGAGCTGGGAGGGCTGTAGCCTTCAGACAGTGAGGGGAGTGGGGGTACTAACCTTCCAGAACCATGGCAGATGTAGGAAGGCATGTGCACAGACCTTAATGAGCTAAATGATTTAAGCAATCATTTCCAAATGTTTGAGAGAATGTTCTTTTATTACCATTCAGACAGCCATTGTCATTACAGAGAGAAGGTATAAGCCATTGTTTCTCTACTATAGCTCAAGCCAATTGATGAGAGTAGTTAACTTACGGTGGCCAAGAGACGTTTTGGATGACAGGATTGTGCCTCTTTATAGATAATGTAACTGCTATGGCTGTACCACCTAATGCTCAAGGCATAGAAAAGCTAAAGGCTTTTTTTTTTCTTTTAAAACTAAAGGATATTCTATTTCTCTTTAATACTGCCTTAGTTGAAGATGTTAACAACAGTTATATGAACTAGAAGGTATTTCTTCCCTGTACATGCTTCTCTTCAGCAGAAAGGTTCTGCCAAAACCTAAGTGTAGACCATACGTTAATTTATCTTTATAACAAATGGGAAGTAACTTTTTTTTTTCTTGGAGGATACTGGGACATTTAATTTATTAATGTTTGTGAAGCAGTTAAGATTACATTGATAGGAAACTTTATCTATAACAACACAGTGGTTTCACTTTTTCCTGTGTTCTCTGTTTTAATGTTCACTTCCACTAAAAATGTCTACTATCTGAGGATCTTGATCTGCAGAGATGATCATCTCTGTGAAGAGTATATTCATTACTTGAACAGAAAATGAATTGTCTGTCAGCACAGCCTTTTTTTTTTTTTCCTATTTTTCTTCTCTTGCTGAGAAAGAATAAGCATAATCTCAGAGAAAGTAACACTGAGCAGAATATACCATTAATCTGGTTTCCTAAATGGCACATAGCTTCTCATTTACCTTTCATTCAGTGCAGGTAAGAAGTGAGTTTTGGAAAAAAGAATTTTGCAACTATCTACGTATAATGAGGAGGATTCTTTTTATAAGAAAAGTATTGGCTAGCTAGCTATTAACTGATGCTTTTGGGTATTGTATTCGGGTAAGTGAAAGCATCAAATTGAAAATGTGAGAAGTAAAGTGTTTGTACAGCTAAACAGAAGGACAATTTAATATGCTTTACTTAAATATCCCTTTAGCTTTTTTTTTTTTTATCATTGGTGTTCAGTTTGGATTTTGCTGTCTCATCCTGTATTTAAAGTGTTAATGGGCAGAGTAGCCTCATATATGTGGCTATTGAACTTACACAAAGATGTATGAGTGGTAATATCATAGTATATGGGAAGTAATCATTGCTATGCTTCTTTTAGAGAGAATATGGGTTTTTGAATTTATTGTGGACAAATGGAAGAGAAGAGAGGGAGGAAGGAGCAGAAGGCCTGATGTTGGGTTCTATTAATATCACCTGATTAGGACAGTATATGGTTTTTATTATTAAAGGTCAGGAGAAGTGCTTAAATCAAGTAAGTGTTGACAGGGAAAAAAAAATGTTGCCATTAGTATACTGATATTGTCTGATGTGATTTGTTTTATTTTCATTTCTACTTCTATTGATATGACACAAACTCTTCAAGCCAGAGGCTGTCTTTTGTAATGCTTGCAGTTTGCCTGCCACAATAGGATATCTATCCATTGCTCAACTTATGATTCTGCAACAATCCAAATAATTATACATAATGGCGAAGTAATACATGAATAATATACTTTTGTAGAAGTAATATGCATTTGAACTACTCGAACACTTCAGAGAAGCGTACATTAAGTATCGTTAATTAAACATGGCCATTGTTCCTGTTTGCGCTAACATTTTCTTTGTTATTGCCATTGTAACATAAGTTCTTTTGTTTTTGTTTTTCTTTCAGGCTCAAAATGCGCAGCAGCTCCATGAGAGGATCCAATCTTCTAGTATGGATGCAAAGTTAGAAGCACTGAAAGACTTAGCAAACTACTCACGAGATGTTACGTTTGCACAAGAATTTATAAACCTAGATGGCATTTCTCTCCTAACACAAATGGTTGAAAGTGGCACAGAGTAAGTATTCTGCTTAAACTGTGATGTTTCTCCCATATGGAGTATGGACAGGCACTCTCGCTTTCTGAGTGCCTGAAGTATTTCTATATACAACTTCTAAGATAGCATAAAATGAAAAATCTAAACAGTTCTCTGATGCTAGGATAATATATCCATTATCAATGAGATAATATCAATGAGATATATTATGTATTTTTAGTTTTCCCTAACAATGGAATGGTGGGAAATGGGGGTGAGCAAAGTCACAAGTAACCCTTCATGCTGTAAAATTTTGATGAAGACTGTGGTCCTAATTTCTTCTTTTTCCATTAGAATTTAGGTAAATCATTGATAATATATTTAAAGGCTGATATTTAAGTGATGTCATGTGAAAACTGTGTTTTAAATTTAATGTTTCTCAGAACATTGTAGAGCATGTAACGGCAAAATTTAGTGCTTGCATTTTATTTCCCCTTTTTTTTTTTTTTTCAATTCTGGCAGAAGTTTGTCAAATGGCAATGTCTTTTTGAAATTGAGAGCTGACCTCTGAAAATACCTTTATACTTTACCAGAACATCTTACTGATTTTCACCACTGATGAAATTTTGGACCGTGGTACTGAATGAGTTTCTGTTGTCTTTAATTTAAAAATATACTGAATGGGCATGCTCATATGTGCCTATGAGGATCACAAGCAATTTAAAAGTCACTGCCTCTATAATTCGTTTTGTTATGGATTTAGTTAAATGGCTTACCTTACTCCGCTGAGTAAGGTATTTAAACTAAAGCTCTTTATTTTGTTTTGAAACAGACAAGGAACATTCACTTTTTTTATTTTCCTTTTAAGCATTTCTTTTAGCTGCATCAAGGCTAAAGCAAGTGCCCTCCTCACCCTTCAGATGTGTCTGTACTATTGCTTTGTAGCTGAGAGCTGGGCCAAGCTGCACCATACCAGTCTGGATTAAAAGTAACTGTTTTTTGGGGAGGGGAAACTACTTAAGCCAGCACAGCCACTGAAAGAAATGCTCAACAATTTACATCCTAGTAATAATTCCTGGCTGAGGGCACAAGTTTTCAAACCACACAGCAGGCTGGTAGACTGGACATATGAGCAGAGTCCGTTGCATTATTGTTACTATTTTTTTTTAAATTGGCTTTCATTTGGAGGAATTACAGATTCTTCTTTTGTAACTGGTGTAATGTATCACCGAAGAGGCATTGATCGATCTACCTGTCTAATCTATTTCTCACTGTTTCTGCCTACAGTGAGAAACGCTGTCTAGTTCAGGCATTGAACAAAGATGCAGACAGTAAATATTTCCAGCATCTTCACGTGTTGATGAGCACTCAGTACTCACTGCAGTCTTTGTCATGTTTACCAACCTAGACATTCTGCAGCTTCTGAGAGGGTCTGCACTTCTGTTTTTTTTCCAAGTCTCCTTTTGTGAAGGGACTTTGTATGCAAGGACATCTGTGCTGCACAATACATTCCCTTCTACTTTTATGCTGTGCATCACTGGCTGATAAATGCATGTTTAACAGAACTCGAGATTTAATGAAAGGAGCAAATCCTAATATAAAGAGACTCAGCAACCTAAACCTGCTCTGGTGCTGCTACTTCCCTTTCTGGTCGAACTTCAAGCTATTGATCCTGATTTCCTACTTTAGGGTCTGTCACTCATTGGAATTCTGCTGTTTCAGCACACTAAGCCAACAGACAAAGTACTTCCATGGAAGAATCATTAATAATAAATTTTTTTGACTTGATTATTACAACAGAACAGCTTCTCAAAACGGCCTGTGAGTGAACAAAGTGTGTGTGTGTGTGTGGGGGGGGGGGGGAAAGAACAGAAATATATGGAGGAGAGAATGGGACAAGGACTGACAGCAGTTTGAGTTCCCTAGACTGCTGCTTTTCCTGCACCTTGAGTCATGTGTGTGTTCTCAAATGTTCTCAAATGTTCTCTAGTCCTACTTCTGCTTGGACCCTCTGCAGTACCATTAATGAGATGTCCCACAAGATGCTGGCTGAACTGGCCAGTCTGGCTGGAGGCCGCCTTTCCATCAACTCCCATACTGGGCCTGCCCCTTCAGCAGCATGGTCTTATGGGCTGTGCTGCTGAGCAGGTCACTGAAATGCTACAAGCCAAAAAGCTCTCCTCCCTTCTCTTCCCCTTCCCAGTACTTGCCATTTTCTTTTCCCCAGTGGTATTTTTAATTCTGATCATTTTGGTGTCCGTAGGTTGACCTCCCCAAACAGTTATATTAGCATAACATGGGGGTGGGCAGTGTTGGAGGAGGAAGGAGCCAGAAGTTTGAGGGAAGGGCAGAAACTTCTTTGATGGCCTGGTTCAGAAGACAATGTATTTTTGTAAAGATACCCTTAAGGTATGTCTTTAATGTGGAGTTATCTTACCCACCTTTTGAGTTACTGTTGTTTAACCAGAGGCTACAATCCAACCATACAGCTAAGGAACCTTAATGGTTTGATACTGCTACAAGATGGTCCGGCTCTCTGCCATCTTCTCCTATTCTTTGTGTGCTAACCCCTGCTTTCCAGCCCAGTCCTGCTGTCTTCCTTCTGGTGTCTGGATGATTCACAAAGCCAATCCAGCTTGTTAACATTTCTCAGAAATACCCACTTTGGCAGCTTTCTGCTGCACAGTCAGCTTTCTGCTCATTTTGAGACTTGCAGAAGCAAGAGAGGAAGTGGGAGTGAGTGGATGCAGAAAAGGCATGTGGTCTTTGTGTCCCCTCCGCCCTTCTTGTCTGCTCTGATATTGGAGCCCAGAGATTGACATGGAGCCTGTGAGGAGGTCACAGGGAATGGGACATATACCCCATGAGACTGGTGCTGCTCTGTGTGGAGCCCCTCTGTATGCTTTCCTGGCTGCCTGAGGGTTAATGCAGCTGAGGACAGCCCTGTGTTGGGTAGAGCCCAGGCTGAGTGGGGCCTCTGTTCATGGTGTGGTGCAGCTGTGCTAGAAATTGATGAATTTTGTTAATTCAAACTTTATTCTCTATTTTCCCCAAAGGGGCAAACAGTGCTCATTAAAAGTACCATCATGCTCAATGTAAGGTTGCTCTGAGGTTTTCTTTGCACGTGGAGCTCATGTTAGGGGCAGCTCTTAAGTTATAATTTGAGTCTGTAATTAAATTTTAGTGGGCAGCCTCTGGAAAGCAAGACTCCAGCTATAACTTTCACCAAGGAAAAGGCCTATGCTGTATTTATAGTTGGCTTTATTTACTGTGCTACTCATTATTTCAGTGAAGCTGACGCCTGTAAAAGTACAGTGGTCAGAGCAAGGGAATGTAAAGTTGTGGGTTTCTAGTTACGTCTGCTTCATTTTGCTGGTGATGAAAAGAAGTGGTAATACAAAAAGTTGACAAGAGCTAGCAGTGTTTCCTATTTAACTTTCTGTATGTTATATCACTGAATATTGAAGAAAATTAGAATGCATTAAAAAAAGCCTTTCTAGTTAGTTTCTTGCTGTCAGTAATGTAGCTTGAAAAATAACAAATTAAGAGAGGTCTTTTTAGATTTTTTTTTTTTAATTTCAAGAGTGTTTTTAATACTTCATTTAGTTACCATAATTTGGGCCAGATCTCCTTGAGTGTCCGCTGCTTAGAGCAAAGAAACTGTAGGCATTGTGTGTGCTGGGACAAAGCCATAGAGGTTGGTGGTGATTAGTTTGTAGGGGGCATGGGGCTCTGGTGAAGCTGAGAGAGCATCTTTTCAATGTGGATATATTTATATTAGCAGAGATGCAACTTGTCTTAGAAACTATCCACATCCATCTCGATCCTGCTGGTTGAGGTGGCTCATTTCTGTTTTTCCTTCAGGCTCATTCTTCTTTCTAGAGCATGCTGTGAGTCTCTTATTAAAAAAAAAAAAAAAGAAGAAAGAAGAAAGAAAAAGTTGTTTTTACATTTATTTTTATGGTTCAGGTGACCTATAAATTATAGCAGAGGCTGCAAGACAAGTTAGGTCATGAAGAACAAGTAAATTATTACATTTTATAATTATCAATGATGCCGAATCATTTCTTAGACTTGGTGCCTCTATGTCACCAAAGGGGTGTATGCGTGCATACACAAAGTTATTTTCCTTTTAAGAGACTTCTTCAGAAAGAGATTTCCATAGCACTTCCAGCACTGTTTTTTCATTTGAAGCCCAGTTCGTGCCTACTTAAGGGAAGTTGAATATGCTGTCAGTCTGGTTGGGTGTACAGACAGTGTAAAAGGGAAGTGTAGGGGTGAGTTTCCTCTGCTCCCTCCCCCCATGGAGTGCAGTGTACCAAAAAGACGTAGAAAGAAAGCAATGCTAGAGGCTCATAATTACCATGTTGACTGATGAAAAATGTGTTCAGGGACCAAACTGGAAGAAATGGTCATGTCTCCTTGTTACCCTGTCTGAGATAATGTAGTTCTTTCTCTCAGAGATATGTTCTGTAGTCTAGTCCAGAATTAATATTTTTGGAAAAATACTGCTGTATAGGCAGTCTTTCTGATGTTACAGAAGACTGGTAAAGGTGTGTTTGTTTTTTTTTTTCCCTTGATGTATCAGTTGAGTTGTGTGACTGGGGCAGACTCTCAGCCTTCCTTAAAAGGGAAGAAAGAACCCCACTGATAGTCCCTATAAGAAGGAAAATATAAGTCATGGGCCATAAATAACAAAAGACTGAAGAGTTAAAAGGAATCTGCATTTATTTTTGTCATTACCAGTAATAATAATCTCATGACTGGGAGGAAAAGAAGGAAGACCTGTGCAGAATTTTCAGTATTTTTTTTTTTATTGGCAGTATCACTGTCTCTGTCACTTGTCATTTGGCTGAAATCACGGATAGCTTTTGCCAAAAAGCTGAGACTGTGCAAAGCCTAGCTGTCTTGACAGTAACCAGAATTGTTCCTGTTGCTGTTGGGAAGGGAGTTCGTCAGAGGTCTGCTTCATAGATGCAGCTGTGCTGGGTAGCTTTATTGAGCACAGCAGTGTCACAGGAGCATGCTGGTTGATGCTGCTCAGATATGGTTACAGATTGGCTGGTTTTAATTTTATGGGAGATACAACTGTTCTAATGCACAGATCAGAGATGAAAAACTTGCTTCAAATTGTGGTGGCTGTTAAACTTTGTCATCTTGCTATTGGAAATAATAAATGTAGCTAGATCAGATTCATATAAACTTCTAAACAAATGTGTGTTTGTATGTGTTTTTTTTTCTGACTTTTTAACTAAGAGGAGTCTTCTATTGAACACGTGCAGTTGTGGAGCTGGCTGCTCTACAGCTGGAAGTCTCTGAGATGGCATTTGTGTGTGCATGCTTTAAGGACAAATTGTATTGTCCAGTGAAATACTAGCTCTTGGCTTGTCTTACAGCGATAATACCGTATACCAGCCCGGTGGAAAACTGAAGAGAGATTGGTTTGGAGTTATTCCAACCTTAACACACTTTTTGGGACAATTGCTCACATACCTGCTAATGATTTTTTTCCATCCTAGTCTTATGAGTATTTCAGTACCGCTGTCAAAACACTTAAACTGCCTTTGCTCACAGCCACTCGTTCCTGTCCTGCTTTGTCTGAAGAGTTATGCCAATACTATTTATCATAACCTGGACTGGAAAACTGGTCTAGGTTATTAAAAGTGACAATAAAGGCTACTTTTAATACAATATTCCTTAACCCAGTTCAGCTTCCTCATTGATGAGCTCACCATGTTGCCTCAGAAAGCAGTTATACAAGCACAACTGACTGGATAAATGGAAAATGAGTTTTTTCAGATGTGCACAGTACTAAACTAGTAGGTCTTTGCAAAATAAAATAGTCATTTTCCACCCTTACCTGCTACTGGCTGCATAGTCCATGCTCCCTCTTTTGGTCAACTCAACCCTTGGTCAGCTCTAGTATTCATCTGACTCCTTAGTGAGCCATTTCAGTTTGCTAATCTGGCAGAAAATAAGCCAGCCAATGGAGGGAGGAAAATAAATTTTGTTTTTTTTTGACAGCGCCGGGCTGTTAGGCTCAGCCGTTCCTGTGAATCTTCACCTGGAAACGTAGATTACTTAATCTGACATTACTGCCAACATCAATTCATGTCCAACAGGGACTTTGTGCAATCTTCATTTCTTAGTGCTTCTGTAATGTCGGGAGCGTGTGGCCCGTTGTCTGTGAGGCAGAAATCCAGAACAGTATATAAAAATCAGGTAACGCTGTTATTCCACTGTGGAATGGTAATGACAGGAGAGTGAACCATTGAAGATCACACCTTTGGAGGGAAAAGGGGGAGAGTTGCTGCTGCCTGCTCTCCCCTCATCCTAAATGCCTTTTTCTCCAGGGTTGTTTTTCTTACTTGGCTTGTGCTTAAGAATATTAGCATTTAAATGACCCCAGTTAAGTGTTGATATGAACACCTTATTGACAGGAACAAGGGAGAGGAGAGGAGACAGTATTATTGGTTTTGGTTTGGCAACAACTTTTCTAAAATGTTATTAAAAAGAGTAATTCTACAGCGGATTTATGTTTCCAAATATTCTTCAGAGTACCAAGTGCTAGACAAAACTCATCAATCTTTTTTTTTTTTTTTTTTAAATTCCATATGAAAGTGTAGTATTCGAGGAAACAGCAAAAGCTAGGAGAAAAGCTTAAAATCTCCACTTCTGCAACTTTTCCAGAATGTTTTTGTCTTGAGCTGTGGTGGCTGTGGGATATTGCGGCAGCTATGAGGAGTGGGAGTGCTGCTGCACTCATTAATAGTAATTTTGCAGATTTCATCCAAATAATACATTTCAATCCCTGGCCACAGTGTTTCCCAGACTTCATTTATGTGATAGCCACACCTGAAATGGACAGAATCCAGGAATGCACTCCTGTGTATTTGTCTTGTTGTGATTCCTAACCAGTACCTATCATCCAGAATGTGGGCTATCCTTGTGATTGCCTGAAAAGCGGTAGCCAAATACAGATTTACTGTGGTTAGCAGGTCCTTCATCCATCATCCAGTCAGTTTTTTGTTACATACAGGAGGAAGTTCTTGTGTGCATCTTCTAGCTTTGCTAATAATGGCCCTCACCAGGGCCATACTGAATGGAAAGCTTTTATCCTCAGTGGTATTTTTATCCTGCTCTGCATGTATTTGAAAAGTGCAGGCTCAGAAACATGGGTTGCAGTGAGTGGTATGACTGCCTTAGCTCTTTGCATTGCTAACTCCAGCAGGTCTGCGCTGGCTACCTCAATGGGACAAAATTTTTAGTAGTTTTCCCCAGTGCAGACAAGCCGTTATCGTGCAGTGCGTGTTACCCCAGCTATGATTAAGACTTGGGGATCTTTGGTGAGTGTACAGCAATTTCTGCGCATGAACAGGTAGGAGTTAACCAAGTCAGGTCCTTGCTAAGCTGGTCTCTGCTGGAAGCTGCTCTTGACACAACCTGCAGTGCGCTTCGAGCAAGTATTAGGTCTGTATGGCTTGGGGAGGTCCAAAGGGAACTGCTGCTCCTTGGGTTTCAGACAGAAATGTATCACAAAGTTCCTTTGAGGCCAAACAGAGAACGTATTATGGTAGCAAAATGTCTAAACCGGTAACTTGCCGTTAATGTTTATTTTGCATTATGTTGGCATTTGTTTTGTGATTTCTCCCCATATTAAAATTGCTGTCTGTTTTTATGGCTTTCACCACTATAGCAACTGAACCTTTCACAAATGCTAGTTAATTTGCCCTCATAATGTTTGTGTTTGGCCATGGTCTTATTTCCATCTGTGCAAATGCAATTGAGGGACAGCTTCTAAAAAAAGATAAATATAGGTATCTAGCTACTTATGGTATCTAGATCACTAAGATTTTCAGCATTTTTGACCACGCCTGTGGTAACTCACCCAGGAAGTGTTTTACAGAACTGTCTGGTTGCTACCACAGTCAGCCGTCCAGGAGAAACAGCAGTTGTGTGTATATATATAGAAAGAGGAAAACTGATGGAGGTGGTAGATTGTACTTGTTCCTTTCCAGGCTGACTTGCTGGAAGAGTTGGCTCAATTACTACTTGAGGGTTAACTTTAACGTGCTTTGTGGGCGAACATGAGCAGTATTCCTGTTAATGCCAGTTTCTTCTGTCATAGGCTTTTGGTTTGATGATGGGATGAAAATAGCACGTGCTTGTTCTAGGTAACAGCCTCCACCTGTTCAGTGGTGAAAGAAGTGCATCTGTAACCATCCTGTACCATGTCACTGCAACATTTGATGTCATTGCTTGACTGCTGCTCTTGTCAGACACGCAAGCAACAGAGATTAATAGAAGTTATTTGCTCTAATATGATAGTTATTTTTCCTCTCAAGACAAAATTTGCTTTGTGTTCCTTCATCAGAAAAGACCTATATAATTTAATTTTCTCCATATTTTTCTAAAGTTATGTTTTCTTTTATATTGCATATCTTCTGACCTCAAGTTAACTAATTCCCACTTAATTCAAGGTGGGTAAGAGTTCTGCAAATGCTAAGAAAGTCACTGTCTAAATGTTTTGTTCTGGGATTAAGATATTTGTTCTTTAATCCCTGGGTTTAGTCCTGCAGAAAATGCACCTGATTATAGTCTGTTGTGGAAAATCTCTGGCAAAATTGAGCCTGCCTTTTGAAATGCTACCAGTATGCAAACACCACTCTTTCTTCTCTTTGATGCCAAAAAGACACAGCACCAATTTCAAATTTACTTGCTACTTAGCTCAGAAGGATGCTATGAAGTTTTGCTGGCATTTGCTGCATAAGGTTGCTTGCCTCCACACACATTTGGGAGCTGACAAAATGCATTTGTGGTGTTGGTTGTGCTTGTTACAGTTTAGCACAGTCTCCTGCAGCAAGGAAGCACTCAGTTGGCAGAAGCACAGGGAGGACGTTCTGCTGAAGCTGGGCTCTCCTGTTGTAGGAAATGCTTTGAGCTTTGTTGCTACTAGAAGCATATTAAGGGTAACTTTCTCGCCTTCTTACGGCTGTCTGATCCTCAGGATGCTTTTTGTTTGCTCATTACTGCTAGCTACACAGGTATTTTGGGCAGCAGAAAAAAAAAAGAAAACACAAAGCCATGAAATCCAACAACAAAATCCTGTCTTTTTTTTAAATTGAGCTAGGCTATAGCCCGTTCTGTGCCTGGATACATGGTAACCTGTTCCATCATTATCTTCAGGAATGAGTAGTTCAGCTCACAGCTAGCGATGAATGATTTCAAACATCAAATGATGTGGTCTTTGTGTTTTCTCCACCAGTGGCTACACAAGCCAGCCCAAAAGCTGCCCTCCCCAAGGCTGGTCCTTCTTCCTGAAAAGACTCCACATAAATTCAAGCAGCCTAAGTAGAAAGCACAACATTGCTTATGCATAAAAAGAATGGAAAATGCAAGTTAGGGGGAGTTACTGCTGTACCAAAAGAAAAGAAAATAATCTAATCAAGTTGTGGGAGAGCGAATTGAATCAACAGTTGGAGAGACTGGAGTCTTTGAGCTGTTGTGGGCTGAATGGCAAGTGCAAAGGGGAAGACCTGGGGAGAAGGGGACAGGGAGGAAGGAGGAACCTCCTTGTTCTCCTTTTGGGCACTAGTCTGCCAAGCCAAACCTCTGAAAGAAACCTGTGAAACAGATTTAGGGGATACAAGAAGGGGCTAAGTAGGAGACTGATTTTTTTTTTCTTTTTTTTTTTCTTGGTTTAAGTGATGTTTTAAAAATGTTAGTTACTTGTGTTGGATGCCATTTTTACTGTTGATTGTCTCTTTATTTCAGTTTGCTTAGTAGCATAATCAACAGTTCTGAAGCCAGTTATTAATGGGAGGATGACTTGCAAACTGTGATTAATGGACTACAGCTTTCAAATGCACTTATTGCTTCCCCATTCCCCTTAATATTTGACTGCCAGTTTCCTGAATATATAGGAATAATATAGGAATATGATGTCATAGCTTCTTGTTCACAGAGGATGCACAGCATTGTATCTCAGGGGGGAAAAAAAAAAAGGAAATGTCTAAATAAAAAACTCTTAACCGGGATATATTAAACCTCTTGCCACAACTAGGAACCGAGTGCTTTGGAAGCTACTAGGAAAGTGACAGCATCGTGCTGAAGGTTAGGTGTGTAGGTGAACCTGCTGGCATCCAAAGCAACAAGTTGTATTTTTTTAAGCAGGTCATTGGCTTTCTCAAGTGGGTTGATTCAGTACTATGGGTCTAGGCATGTCCATCTGTCTGTGAATTTAAAGGAACAAAGGTAGCAGGTGAGTTTACACACTTTGTTGGAATAAGACTGCTGCACTGTAGTTGTCATAGAGCTGGCAAGAGGTGGTTTTGAGCTGTTGAGTAAATGCAACTCTGTGGTTGAAACGCCAAGGCAAATTCTTTGCCTGCCTTTGAAGTGAATGGAAAACTTGCCACTGACTTCAGAAGATCGGGATTTTGGTCTGTGTTGGTTCTAGCTACGCAACAACTTTCAACCATGCTGACAACTCTGACATAAGTATTAGTGATGGAGACTGCAAGTAAATAAATTTGTTAGACGGGTGGTTACAAGTCATAGGAATGAGACAGAAAATGCTTAATGTGTAAACCTTTATTGTTTTGTACCAAAGATTTATTTTATACAAATACTTAAATAATTTAGGATGCCTAGGAATGCTTTAATGGTTAAGAGAAACAGATTTTAGAGAAACGTTTAATGTTTTTACCCTATCAGTTGTCTATTCTCTTTTGCTTTTTTGTTAACAGAAATATTCTAAACAAATATTTAAAATTAATTTTGAATGTACTTTCCTTTAACAGATACTGAAATGTTTCTCTTCACAGCAAATTGTTAGTAATTTACTGCCTTCTACTGTGTGTCTGTCTTTTGAGTTTTATGAATTAAACTGTATGAATTAAGTGTGTGTGTATGCATAGGTAAATAGTGTACAGATGTTTTGAAGTGTGTGTCCTCACGTGCAAGTTTTAATTTTACAGACGATATCAGAAATTGCAGAAGATAATGAAGCCCTGGTAAGAACCTGATTAGATCATCACCTTGCGCACTTCCTCTTCTTTTGCATGACTGAGTTCAGGCCCTTGCGCTAATCTTTATATGTAAATACATCTGTGCATATTCATTCAGCCAATCTTCAACCTCCGTTTTCTGCTCTTTGATACCCATTAAAAATATTTGATGGAGCCTTTTTTGCTTTGCTTCTGGAATGGGTGCTTTATTTCTGTAACTTCTGCAGGGGCTTCTACTATTTCCTAATTAAAGTGCTTT
>VXAA01002252.1:662574-676361 GCA_013399115.1 Anseranas semipalmata | reverse complement strand
TTTTTTTTTTTTAATTTGAGCAATCAAGTAATTTCCCTGCCTTCTCCATGTTCCTCTCTTAAAATTGTGTGATTTATATGATTGCTAGTAGGCGATTCTAATTGTTGATATTAGTGAGGTAAGAGTCATTGTGCCACTTTGGATTCCTGTTATTTGCTGGTCCCAGTTAGTGCTAGTTATTTCAGATAACTGCATAAAGAGGAACTGTATTATAGTAAAGGGCTTCTTATCAGAAACTTCTGAAGCATGCTTGTTGCCCTAATGATTTTGAATGGGACTCTTATGTGTGCTTCATGTTAAACACATACTTCAAAGGCTTTAGTAAACTGGGACCCCAAGAGATGTTCCACAGTATCTTGATTGGCTTGCAAATTTTTCATGTCAAGTATAGCTAAAACCCAAAGAAGCAAAAGAATAATCAATTAACTGCGCATCTGTCACTCTGATGTGATTTACCATGCAGGAAACGCAACTCCCCATCCAAATCCACGCTGAATCTTATGCTTTCACAAAGCTGCTGTAAACCAAGTTCTGAAACATTTATCATTAAATCATTGCCTAATACATTAAACAGTAAGAATAAATTTGTCAGGAAGCTTAAATCCTTCCTCTACATTCTTTTTCTCAACCTAATGCAGAATAACTTGTTTCCTTAATAGAAAAGTTCAGATTCTGAGGAAAATAATTAAGATGTCATGAGGCTTTCAGAATTCTTGGCAGCATCACCCCTGCTGAGATACTTCCTGTGCATTTAGATGGCAGTTTTTTTTCCCTCATTGATGTGAAAGTAGTTTTTTTGTTTTGTTTTGTGGAAGAGTAGTTATACTCCTTCAGCACTGGTCTGCTTCCAAATTCTGTTATCCTGTAGGCTTCTCTACATTAAATTAAGTGATTGTCCTCTGAACGCTCTCAAGACAGTACTAAAGTACTGACTTACAGTTGCATTGTGCCCTGGTTTTAGGATCTGGTTATACTGATGATCTGAAATCATTTTTTTTTTGGCACACTTTAGTCATGTTTACTCGTGGGAGATAGGCCTTACCACTTTAAGAGGATACTTATTGATCAGTGTAGATACAGCACATCAGTGGATACAGTAGAAAAGAATGTATATGTGACCAAAGTTTATTCTAACTTTGAATGTTAAATCCTGATATGGTAAGGTTCAATTTATATCAGGGCACATGGTTTAATATTCTGATTTCCATCAGTAGTACATGAAATGATACTATTAAAATAACAGAAATTCTTGAGTTTGGCACTTAGACTAAGATACCAGACCCATCAGGCAAGACGTGAAACCGGTAGCTCTGGAACCTGGTCTGTTCATAACCTTAAAGGTAAAGTGGCTACACTAGTGCTGTATGTCTGTAGTTGTCGAACATCCTAAATACTTTTCACCCACGTATTAATAGGAGAAGGTCCAATGAAACAAAAACTATAAAACTAAACTCAGAACTTAATATAACAAACTAAACGTTAAAACTTTGCAGCCTCTACGTGCTGTCTTTATTACTAGTTACTTTAAAGAAACCAAATGCTAATTAAAAAAAAAAAAAAGTTACTTTCTATTTACAGGATGGGTTATTTCATAAAGTGCCAGTATTTCACTTTATCTCTGGTAGCTTGCACATGGTAGCCTGGGGAAGCTGACTTAATTAAAACCTGATTTTCACAGAGAGGGCATGTTTAATAGCTTTTTCCACCAAAGGAAATTCTTCTTCTAAAATATGTTTCTTTTTGTCTGTTCTTTGAGTCTTACAGATTCCCATTTTGTTCTGGGATTTTATTTATCCCGTGTTGGCTAACGCTTGGGTTAAAAAAAAAAAAAAAACACAGTTGAACAGCTGTATCAATTGACCTTTCTGTTGTAATACTGAATTGTAGTCAAACCACACTGACTGGAGAGTGGTGATGTTCCTGTGTAAATAGCTATTCCTAGTCTTTTAAGAAAAGCTTGTCTTGTTAGGGAAATTACCATGAAATGAGCAAAAACATGAACTTAAGAGATGAGGAATAACAGAAAAGGTAACTCTAATCACATCTTCATGAAGAACCAGTGTGTAATAGCTCCTCTGGGCTACTTTCTCCTGCTGACAATTACTTAATGTACCTAAAAGTGGATTAAGTCATACTCCATAGTAAGAGTATCTACACCTGGATTTATTCAAGAATAGTTAAAGTTCTGTTTAAAATTCACAGCCTGTTTTTTTAAATGGAGTTAATTTTCAAGCTTAGAGAAGTGCTAATACCGTGAGTAAAAAGCTATTTCAGGTTGTTTGGAATGCAAGTGGTTTAAAATCAGTAGGGCTGATCCCTTGTAATGAACATAGTGAAATACTTCAGTGGTGCTTGGCACATTGCAAAAAAATAATCTGTGTCAATTGCAGTGCACCAGTTAAGTGTGTTTTCTGTCATCACCTAGAAAAATAGGAGCAGCTACCCTGCAGGTTGTTCAGTCATTTTCAGCCATATAGAGTAAGTAGCAAGTAGGTGTGAATTGCTCCTAGTTTGATGTGATGGTGGCTTAGCTACACCCTTGGAAAGGTTACTTGGAGAAGGAAGGAAGTGTAGAAGCAATGAAGAAGAAGAGTCATAACAATAAAAGAGGTACTTGTTCACGCTGTGCTTGCAAAGCATCCTGCTGCATCATTGGATTTCATTTTAGGCTTAGATTCTTGCCCCCATGGTTTTCCAGAGCTCTTGTCCTCTTATGATTAGGCATGTTCTGCTCCTCTGTTTAAATTTATTTATGTTCATTTGTCCCTGACAACTCTAACTTAAAAAGTTGTTCTTACTCTTTGATGTTAACCTCAATGAAGTCAGGCCCTTTCAGCTGCCCAGTGTTTGGCTGTAAGCACGGTTGCTAAATGATAAGGGATTGAAAGTTAACTGCTTCCTTAACTCCTGCAGTTGGTGGTAGGCTGCAACTCCCTTGTTGCCTCCTGCCCAGTTAGTTTTTTTCTTTGCTGCCTTCCTTCTGCACAATTAGTTTTGCTTCTGTTTTGTCTATGAAAATCATTGTGTAAAGGTGTACTGGCTTTGGCTTCTAGTCCTAATGGGCTGGTAGCAGGATTCTGGTTGGGACGGACAAGCAACCATTAATTTCCAGTTTCTGCTATGCCACTTTTATCATGTAAACATGAAACAGTCCACCAAGCTTTGTAAAAGTTCATACTGCTTTTTCTGTGACCTGATGACAGCTGACCCCGATTAATTATCTTAATTTAAAGATTCATTTGAACAGCTGAACATCCTCAATAGCAATACAATGTTAATTTCAATGTGTATAAACATGAATTGAGATTTTTTTTTTTCAAAAACATCTATGGAATTTAAGTGATCGAGTCCCATTAATTTAATTTGAGAAGAAATCCAAATTGCTTTAGGCAATTCAAATATTTCAAAATATCAGACATAGTTCTATATATATATACATCTGAGGACTAAAATCACAAATGGTGAAAAGATGGTTTTGCATATACAATTGATACTATGAAGGCAGGTGAGAGACAGGCATGGTGGTCAGGGTCACATGCACATTCCTTTTATTTTTAGGAAAGAAAAACTAATATCAAAATGTATGGATTTTTTTTCCTTCAGTTTCAGAAGGTAAGAATGAAGGAAATTCTTAGGAATATAAATTAGCAGGCATTGACCTGGTCTTTGTCTAAAATGTAAAAATAAAATAATTTGAAATATAGCTGTTGACTTGCTCTTCAGTAGGTTTGTCCAAGGGTTGAGATGCACAGGCCTCATGTCAGAGCATAGGCATCCATGCTGGAATGGCTCATGCTGGGACGGCCGATGGCATTACAGACCACAGCTTTTTGCTTCTTCTGAGACTTTTGCTGTGAGCTGTTGTGGGTGAGGAGGGGCCTCGTGATCAGCTCATCCACACCTGCAATGGTGGTTAGAAGAGGGGGGCCAGACAGCAGAGAGTGGGAAACTTCATCAGCTGTCCCAGTGGGAGCCACATACAAGCCAGAGGCCCGAAGAGGGATTGTACAAGCACGTTGCCTGATAACACAGGTCATTAAAATGTCAGCGATGGTGAGAGATGAAATTGCAATTACATGGTGCATCTTTCTGATCACTCTTCCCTCTTGCTGCGATGACATGCATTGAAAAGCACCTTCTACAGGAATTACTGTCGAACTACTAGGTCATGTCACAAGGGCAGCAAGGGTTTGGTATCTACAGAACTGTCGTGCCTTGTGCTGTGCATTCTCCAAAAAGACTTTATGAAGAAAGCCCCATCATTTTTCAGACTTTTTGTATGACTGAATTACTGAGATTTTGAGTTAAACAGTGCCTACCACTTATTTTCTAAGATTACTACATTTTATGAACAAGCTTTGATTCTCTTGAAATTTCTTGCATCTAGTCTGTCTGCCACTCAATAGTATAAGTGTGTCTGTGCAAGTGTGTATTGAAAAAGAAGTTCTTGGAAGTCTATTTCTACCTATCTGCTTGTGTTTAAACACATAACAATGAATCAACACCACTCCCTCCTACTTTAATCCTTATCTTGCTAGTTACCCTGGAGATTGCTTTCATCTCTAGCTGTGCTATTCCTCGTGCTTATCCTTTAAGCCCAGCTTTTGACTTTTGCAATGCCACTTAGTGTATACATGTGTGTGCAGATGCATAGGGATAGATAGATATTTAAAAAAAAAATACATTGTATGTATATGTATACATTGTATGTATATGTGCTGCATAGTATGTAGAGTTAGAGTATTTCTTTCTGCTTGATTAGTCCCAGTGTTGCATCTCTTCACGCTCATTAATTGTTTGAAACAGTGTAATTGGAGTGACACCTGGTGGGGCAGCCTGCCTCATCACTGTAAATTGAAAAGTACTTTCACTGTCTGGATTCCAAACAGTTTCATCAGTGTCACATCTACTAAAACCAAGTTTATACATTAATACCAGTATTTTTGGCTCCATTAACCTAGTTTTGCCTCCAAAGCTGTGCAGGAGGATGCATTAATTGGTGGAATTAATGAATAGTTTTGGTGAGACGAATAAATGAGACTGCTGAATGTAAAGGAATTAAACTGAACTGAATTCCAACCACTGCTGTTCTGAAGGAGAATATACATATGCAGGTTTAATACAGTCCAAGCAATCCCTCTAATCTATACCCATAGTTAATGGTCATTTGCTTTCATTTACAGTTAGTTTATAGAAGATTACTACAGGTTCAATGACTAAATTTTATATGTATAAGACAATCCAGGGTAGATGAAAGATGTAACAGTATCCTAGCATTAAACTGAGCAGATCATTTATCTCCTTTTAACTTTTTTTTTGTAGATTTTTTTTCCTATTTATTTGTATCTAATTTAGTGTAGCTCTATAAAATACCAGAATTCCATATATTCGTGGAAGTATTCTGGCACGAAGATCCATGGGAATTTGGTAAAAGTTTTTAGAAGAAAGCCTTTCCAAGGGATGCAGTTTTATTTGGACATTCGTAAATAACCATTGTGTACAAAAGGAATGGACTGGGGAGAGTGAGAGGACTGGAGCTGATTATATTTCCTGCACAGTCTTATTTTTTTCTTTGTATGAAGTCCTTGGTTATTTGGAATGCTAATGATGACATTTTAAATCTAATTTAATTCCTAAATGATTTGCAGTATTAAAAGACAAGCAAACAAAAACACCCCCCCCCCCCCCAAAAGCTAAAACAAAACTTCCAGATGATGTATGGCTGAAAAAAATATTCCTTGTAGAATTGCAGTGGATTTTTTTTTTTTAAAGACACTGTGTTTCTCTTGTTTGCTCTCTGGTATGGATTTTTCATTTTGTCATAAATAATCAAAGACACTATGGATACCCTTACTTACTATGGAAGAGAAGATGTGTTTTGTTGTTGTTGTTTTTTGGGGGGGAGGGTTGTTTTTTTCCCTTACAAAATGTCAAGAATGGCACGTTTCATTTCAGTGGAGGGCTTCTGTGGAGTTTTGATGAAGACAAGCTATCTTAAATGAAGGGGCCGCTATGGGGCTTTTTTTTTTTTTTTGGTGGCAAGATGCATCCTTAATGGCAGATTATATCAAATCCAGTAAACAATGGTTCTTGGAATTGCTACATTGAAACTGATTTTTCTGCCTTATTCCTCTGTAGTGCAGTAAATGTCATCTGTCTGAGTGGATGTTCACTAATTTGTGTTGGGTTGGTGCAGAACAGCAGGGGATCAAATCACACAATAAGGATTACCAATTACATTCTTTAACTATGGCTATACTACTAGACTCAGTTTTCCAACATACTGAGCATTGTAGTTCCAATCTGACAGTTTTTAATTTTGTCTTTTTATTAGGTAAGCTGCTGCATTAAAATCAGTGGGACTATTCATGCTGTTTAGATTGATTGCATGCTTGTGCTTGTTAATGGCTTAGTGGCAAAGTACCTTGCAGGCATTTTGGTATGCCCATAAAGGTAATACGCTGCTTCATTCTGGGCTCTGTACACTGCTGCACAGAGTAGTTACCTCGTTGAATGGTTTCATTGAAATCATTGTGGCTGCTGACTGTTGGGTACCATGAGTATATATAGTCATGAAGCTAATCTTTAAAAGCTGATTTTAACATGGAAAATTAGTGTGCAGCTAGTCAATTTAAGAGCATATTCTTTATGTTGAGTTTAAACCAGTTTGGAACGTAGTTAACACGAAGATGCACTGAATCTCAACTTTACAGATAATTATGCAGTATAGTGGCCTGCAAACCCTGAGCAATTTGAGCTCCTTGCTTGGATGAACAACAGGAACTTTGCAGACAATATGACATGGTTGCCCATAGATCACCTGAAAATGCATCTCTGTTTATTTAAAAGAAAGAAACTGAGGCATTAACTGTTGGAAAATTGCTGCTCAGTATCTCTTCTGGTGCATTTTTAAAATACATTTTGCTTTCTTGTAAGAGAAGGAACAGACAATCCACTGACTTTCTACCTATCTGCTTGCTACAGAGGTACCGCATCTTGGTACCTTTGTGTGACATTCAACTAGGAGCATTTCTGTAAGTTGCTAAGAAAAAGCTCATTTCATTTCTTCTGTTATTTCTAAAATTCTGAACCGCACAAGGGAAGTTTAGCTGGACTATCTGATTTCCTTGAACATTGCATGTGGTGTTTTCCTGGGGATTAGTTCTTCTCTTGCAAAATTGCTTTCTTCCAGATAACTGTTCTTGATGTCCATGCCAAATTGTTTAGGAGACTATTTGTTGCATGGCCTCTCTTGCTCTTCTGCTACCTCTTAGTCCATGTTTAGCTTCGTTTTCCTGCCTTTCTGAAAGCTTCCTGCTGCTTTATTCCCTCGGTCATTGCTCTGCTGCATTACTGGTAACTGTAGTCATGACTCCTGTCTCTTGCAGCTTTGGAGATATGTTGTCCTTTACACTGACTGCATTTGTTGAGCTGATGGATCATGGGATTGTATCGTGGGATACATTCTCTGTGGCATTCATTAAAAAGGTAAATTTGTAATCAATGCTATGCGTTCTGTATCAGTTTGCTTCTACACTTTAAAATTTTTAAGGTGAGTTATGCTTTCTCTTTTTCAGGTACGTTATTTAGGTGATTGCTTGTTCAAAAAGGTACATGAAAATGGGAATAAAGTGCTATTTAAAACTACAAATATTTGTAATTGAAAGATCTAGTCAAGCTTCTACTGAATCCAATGGGAGTGAAGTTGGATCAACACTCTATTAGGCTTATTACATGGGAAATTGCTTGCTAGGTTATAGTGTGACCTCCTTGTGCAGATACTATGCAGTTAAAGTAGAAATCAGTGTTTACATTTAACATAAATTAAAATGAGTAATGATATATTTCTTGAAACAAAACTAGCACTGAAATGTTTCCTTTGGGAGTATGGAAGGAAGAGAAATTGGTTAGCTTACAAATTGAAATTATTAAGCTCAAATCTACTAATTTTATTAAGCTGAACTCCAGCCCCCTGAATCCCGCAACTAAGGTCTGTGGTTTTGAAAAAGATTTTTCCATGATTTGCAATATTTTTCTTCTTTTCTTACATGTGGGAGTTGCACAAAAGCAACAGAAACACAGGAGTACTTGTTAAATGCAGGGATTTAACAGACTTCAGGAAAAAAAGTTTTTGTTGTAACTGATTTAACCATTTTCACTTACTGTCATCTTAAATATTGACAAGTTGAAATCAAATAGGGAGGCTCTTTTGTTTATTAAAACAAACAAACACAAACCCTCTTTCCAAAGATTTTTTTGAAACAGCTTGGAACTTATCTCATGTTCAAATGCATTTGTACAAGTTCAAAAGGTGTCAGAGTTAATTCACTGAAGTGATAGCAGGAGCACTAATGGAGCTAATGTAGTCTGTGACAAAGATCACTTTCCTTTTTAACAAAATGTGTCAGATTTCTAGTTTAAATTTGATTGGAAAATTACTACCACCAAAAGAAAGTACAAATTTACTTTTGTCAGAAGTAAAAGAAACAATGATGAAAAGAGGGTTAGATTTTTAAATTCCATTTTGGTCATTAAAATGATGGACGCTATTTGTAAGAGAAATTAATATCGATATAGGTTTTGAACTTTTTTGTTAGTTTGCTGATCTTGTAAGCTAGCTAGATTATGATGATTATTATTATCTTACCATGGCAAAGAAAATAGTACACTTGTGTTTTAACTGACTTCATGAGATCCAAAGTCAAGCCCAGAATGTCTTATTTGCTAGGGGAGCCTAAAAATAAGTGTATTAAGAACTTGGCTGAAATGACTTGAAATCAATCTACTTTGTTAGTGACTCAAAATTACTGTTTTTGTCTTACCCTTTCAACATATTTTGCACTGTGAGTTGTATAGTAACAACAGAAAAAGGTGGTATGCACCTCTGCTAATGGCTCATCTCTTTTCTGGTGAAACTGGTGGAAAAGAAAGGGACCAAAGCAAAGAATAGGGAGGAGTATTAGAACAGAAAGGAAATGGAAGGACAAAGGATGACAAAAATACGGGACAGAGGCACAAGGCACGTCCTGATCTGCCAAGCATTTGGGAGGCAGAACAGCCATGCCCTCTTGAGCTCTGTGGGCAAGGGGCAAACCTAAAGGAGCACCTTTGGACTGTGTTTCTCTGGTGGGGATCTGCAGCTTCATTCTCTTTTGCTTCTCTGACCTTGGCTTTTGGTAGGCCACTTGAGGTTGCTCATGGGCTAGCTCAAGTGGTTGACAGGATGGATAAGAGAGCTGATAAGTTTCTACTAGCTGAAAGGGAACTCTGCAATCCTACTTCAAGTGCTTCTGTCCTTGGAAGCAATCTTTCATGTTAAATGGAAGCCAAACTGGAATGGGGAGGAATTATGCTGAATAACTTTTTTTTTTTCTTTTTTTTTGGTCTTGAATAAATAGTTTCCTGATTAGGAATGTAGAAGCTGGAGGAGACCTCAAGGGAACCTCTAACTGCTCCTAATGACTAACTAGTTGGTGTTGGATGCAGTCCAACCTCTCCCATGTACCTCTCCCGTCCTTTGGGTACATAAAGACTCCAACTGTATAAAGATTCTATCTGCTGCGAATAAGAATTGACACCTTCAAGTAGAGCTTTGTTCCTTATCTTCGGGGAAGATATCATAATTTGAAAAAACTTTCTTATAATATGCAAGAATCTCTCAAGACGTTTTTCTTGCTCATGACAATAAAGCTAATTTCGGTTGAACTTCCATAGTTGCCTAAAGGATTTGGCTGCCCAGTTTTTACAAAATGTCATGATAATCAGATATCAAAATAAAATTTAAAAAATTTGGTACTCTCCTCCTTGGTTTCTACAATAGGAGAAATAAAATAAAGGCTTGTAATGTTGGTTGAGATATTCTTAGATGTCTTAGAATTACTTACGTAATTGCTGTTTCATAACTGTGTGATGCAGAGTCTTAACCTTGATGAATTGCTTACTCTGCCTTCCAAAATGTACTGTGCAAGGAAAGGGGATGGCAGCAGGGAAAGTATCTCTGTGTCTCACAGCTGCCAGTTGTTTTTTCTGTAGTCAAGTGGAACTCTAGTTTCTTACTTGAAAATGAGATACACACTTGAAAACTTTATTATGTGTTAGGACTTTACAGAAACAAAACTGCCTCAGATTTTCCTGTTATTTTCACTTACTGACATCAAAATGGTCCAGACAAATAACTAATGAACATATCACTGCTCTGAAAATCAGATTGGTTTCCTTCACTGTTTTTTTTCCCTGTGGTTGTTGTGGGTTTTTGGTGGTGGTGGTGGTGGGTGTTTTTTTATTTTTATTTTTTTGATTGTTTGTTTGTTTGATTTTGTTGTTGTTGTTGTAACTTTCGAATTCTTTCCTGACTTTAGGTGATGCTGAAACAGGAAGAGAGCTCAGAACATGTTGTTTATTTTGGTTTCCTATCTGTCCTTACTCTATAGGTCCTGTTTCAGCAGAACACTGAGGCTGAATGTGTAAAGGCATTCTGATTCCTAATTTCCCTTGAAATTGGTAGGAAGCTGAGCACCCAGTCACTTCTATTGCATGTGGCTACATATGTCCCGATAGGGCTATGCAGACATTAAGGTTACAGGTATTTTGCTGAACAAATGGTTTTATCCTTAATGACATATCTGTGTGACAGGTTTTCATGTGAAAGTGCAAAGCAATTAAGTTTCTTGTTTCTGGAGGGGAGGTTGTATTTCTGCGAGCTTGCATTATTTTTAATCATCAGAATTTTTGATAAATGAGTGCAGGATTATTTTTGGATGTAGAAAGCCCTCCTGGCACATGGTGCTCAATAAACAGAGTTCTCCAGAGAACAGCAAATGACACAAATTCAAGCTCCTATTGATTCTTGTCTGTTCTCAGGAAGGGTCTTTTTTCTACATCCAGAACTTCAGATATGGTAATCAAATTTCTTTTTAATCTAATTTTATTCCCTCTGGAAATGGCATGTCTTGTTTATCAGAGCACACAAGCCTATTATTTCTGGCCCAATTTCATGCTTCAGCAAGGTGGTTATGAATATACATAGCTTGACATGCAAGTTACCCAGCAGATGTTTTGCATGTATGTTCAGTGTGAGATGTCATAGCTCTTTAAAAGCACAAGCCAGATTCGGTTATACCTTGGGCTCGTGTTTATGATAAAAAAGGCATTATGGTCCAGGATCAGAAGAATAAATGTGTCTGAGGAAGCCTTTCCTTGGCTGAGGTTTTAGATATCTATACTGTTACATTAGTGCAGGCCCCTGATATGATTGCTATATCCCAGTGAAGCATTCACACTGGCACTTGAAATATCATGGGAAAGAGCTGCTGCACCAAGAATGATTCATGTCAGGGCTTCTAAAGAGGATGGTGACAATAGTCTGACAAGTTGGGACACATTCTGGGCATATTGTATTCCTGCTGCACAATTGATCCATGTGTGCCTGGTGACTGAGGCGTCTGGAGTGCATTTTGCTTATTGTGTGAACACTGCAGAGCTGATCTGTGCATGCCCACTGTACATATTGTGGAATTTCTGGATGTCTGACAGTCCTGGCTGCAGTGTATTGGAAAACAACTGGATTACCATTAAGAGAGGTAGGGTAGTACAGTGCTGCTGAGATGCAGCTTGTCACCCTAAACAGCACAATGTGCATTATTTACTAATGTGAATAGTGGTTGTGCTGAGGACTTGCAGACAGCAGATATTGAAAGCCTAGAGTAGAAAAAGGCTAGTTAAGTTGCTCGTCTCCTCCTATTCTCCATGCATGCATGGGTTTGTTCCTTATTGTTCTGTAAATCCAATATCTATTTTGTGAACTGAGTTACATTCTGCATAGCACGTTCTTATTGTGGCAATGCAAAGCAAGTAGCAGAGCAGCAAACAGCAGAGCAATATATTAAAAGAACAAAAATCCATCCCTCTTTCCTCATAGTCCCTTAATAAAGTTATTAAAAAAAAAGGGGGGGGGCGGGGTGAGGCTGCTGCTTCAGCACTATTCAGGATGTCACAAGAGCAGAAGTGTCATTGTCTGCATGTGAATTTTACAATCCACTAGGCAGTTTTTCCAAGCAAAGGGCGTGCCTCTCTTCCTCCAAAAGGAAAATGATACCAAGGTCTAAGTGAGCTTCTAGAATCAAAAACAGTACAATCACATTAGTGGCTTGTAGCATGACTACTTAAGAAGGTCACGGACTTTAAGTTTTCTGGAAAGAATGCATCAAATAGACTGCAGTGAGCCCATCTCAAGTCTATTACTTGGCTGCAAAGAGTAAATAACTGGTCACAGGACATTTCTTCTGTCTCTCTGTGCTTCCTTGGATACCTTTTTCCTTGTTTGTGCTGGTATAGGTACAATTCAGGAAAACCCAAGCAGTTCTCGCTTCCTTTGTCAGCAGAAGGCGAGAGTCTTCTCATGGAAGCTGTGTCTGCAGACTGGGAAGCATGCAGAAGAATGTATGCTGCCACATTTTACTGCACAGCTGTGTTGGCTCTGCAGATGTGAGCATGCAGTAAGTCACTGACACACTGAAAAAAAGCATAGGTCAGACGTGGTTTCTATTAGTTTGCCATTTGTTCATAGCAGCTTTCAGTAAGAGTGAAGGTTATTAGTGCATGAACAGTTAGCAAGACTGGACTCTAGATAGAGTTACACAATCAGCTGTGCTGATAAATGATAATCAACTGAGTTTTAATTTGTAATCTGGAGAGAGCTTTTAATGTTGTTGGTAACAGCAAGTGTATTTTGCTGGAGATGCATTTTGTCAGAGAGCTAGATGTAAATTTCTCTTTTGCAGCAATTGCTTTGAGCCTACAAATTTGTTCAGAGAGCATTGGCTGCACAGATACTGGAGAGAATGAGCAGAATTCTTGTTATCCTTTCCAAAGTTTCCCTTACAAAAACTAGAGCAGTTGTAGTTCTTTAATGTTGATTTATCTTCTGCATAACAATATTGAAGCAGATATTTTGTGGCTATTAATATTGACGTAAATATGTGATGATTCATGCCAGCTGAAGAATCTGTGCCACTGTGTCCTTTGAAGGTGTCTGCAGTGCCTGGTTGAGTGCTTTCAGGTATTCACTGATGCCTGCCATTTGGACAAGACTACTTTTATTCTGATGCTTTTCTGAGCCATCTCCACGTTTTTCTTTCTTCCCTTTCCCTGGTTTCATGACAAGATGCAAATTTTCCAAATGTCTTAATTTGTAGATAGCAAGCTATGTGAACAAATTTGCCTCGGACATCTCTATCTTACAACGGTCGCTAGCAATCCTGGAATCGATGGTGCTCAATAGCCATGACCTGTACCAGAAGGTGGCACAGGAGATTACGATTGGGCAGCTAATCCCACATCTCCAAGGGTAAGTATCTTCCAATGCCACCTGATACGGTGATTTTTTTTATTTTTTATTTTTTCCAAATGAGTGCAGCATTTAGAAAAAGAGTGGTATAAAGACTAGCAACCTCCTGCATGACTTCCACAGCTGTTATAACTGGCTGAATGACAGGCTAGCAGCTTTCTGGAGTTGCTTGATCATAGACTTCTATTATTATTACTACTGCTACTAATATACTTTTATCTTGATGCTAAGCTGCCTGTGTGGTTGGAGGTGGGGAGTGAAAAGAAGAGCACCCAGTAGTGGTTAAATGCTTAGCATTTAACCTACAGATGGGGTTGCTTTGCTTTGCTCTGGGAAATGTCTAAGACAAAGGTGGTTAGCTTTTGTTGAAGGTACATTTGGAAAGAGAGAAGCTTTTTCTTTAACAGTAATGTGCTGTGGTTAAACAGATGGAAGCCACTTT
>VXAA01002252.1:643942-662545 GCA_013399115.1 Anseranas semipalmata | reverse complement strand
TTTTTTTTTTTTTTTAGCATAAGGTAATGTATTGTAAACTAGCTATGCATGCCTCCCAGGTGGGGCATTTTCTACTCTCCTGAAAAACTTCTAATATCAACAGGTTCCTCTCCAGAGCCCTTTACAGATTCCTCTTCCTACCTGTAGCTGTTGGGCATCTGGCAGGAACTGTTTGTCTGGGCTCCTGCTATGGTCAGTGGCAGTCAATGGCACTTTGAGGTTGTGATTTGTTCCACCTTTCCTGAGTGCTGAGTCTCCCTCTGGAACATCTTGTTTCTCTTATGAATAATAGAGAGAATCTGGATGACTAGATTTTACTACCTAACTTTTATATGGGTAGCACTAAGTGCAAACAGTCCCTTGACTTCTACCTGCAGTAATGCAACGAGAAGATCAGTTTCTACAGCTTGTGTGTATTCATCTTCTTCTCTTATGTTTATAATTTTTTTCCATACAGGACAGACCAAGAAATCCAGACATACACCATTGCAGTAATAAATGCACTTTTCCTTAAAGCACCAGATGACAAGAGGCAGGTAAGTTGTTGGGTTTTGTTGTATAATCCCCATATCTGTAGGAAAAGTATATCATGTTCATACCTGTAGTTGTCCCAGTCACATTTTTTCTGTATTTAATTCCAACTGACACTTGCTGTGTTTTTGGTGTCACTGGTATAATATCATTCATTTTAATGGAACTGCCTCCATCTTGTACCAGTATTAGTAGGGATTAAGCATTCTTCTATGATTTTGTAGTCCCTGTAACCTCACATGAACCATATTGACTGTGGCTGGCTGTAGTATTTATTGTACTGAACTCTTTGCCAGCACAGCTTGTAAATCCAGACTATTTTTTGGTAAGTCATTTCCCCCCCAGATTTCTTAATAAAAAATGTTTTCTTTTTGAAAATGGAAATATCTTGCCATGTAAGCATTTCATAACTGTCAGTGTATTATTTTAAGTTAACTTTAGGACCAGGGATCAGAAGCCTCAAAAGGAAGATTCAAGATTGTTGATGCCAAATGAGGATGGAATGTGATGTATTATGAAATAGAGAAGTTTTATCCTTGTTTATCAAGTCATTAGCCTGTTTCAAAACAGAGTTAGTCATTTATTTATTTAATGTCTCTACCACCAGAAACAGTAATGATAATTCTTGTGGTGACATACTCTTAGTGTCTAGAATGAGTTCATTGAGAGCTGCTGATCCATTCTGATGAGGTCTTTTCTTAGATTTATTTACACTTTTAAATGCTGGAGATTGCTTAAACAAACCCCAAAGCCCTAATGGGTAATTTTTCTTTTTTTTTTTTTCCCCTTCAGATATATTTTAAAAATTACAAATTTTCTATAGTTTCCTCTATAAACAGGTGAAAATAAAACCATGATTTAATTTCAAAAAAAGTCTTTTTTTCCCATTCCTTTTTTCCTTATTCCTCCAATGCAATTCAGCCTTAAATAACCTAGAATAAGTAGTCAGAATCTGTTAGGTCTCTCTTTACATCTGTATAGTGGTTAATATACTTTCAGGAAGGTAGGTGTCTATTAGCTTCAAGATCGGGATAGATTATATTGTTTACTGGATTCTGTCTTTCTAAGAGAACTGAGGTGATGCAGTCCCATGTCTATCCCCTAATTATCTGACTGGGGGTGCTCAAAAGTTACAGTTCAGCACCTACCACTAATCTGGTTGTCAGGGAGAAGCTGCAGCATTCAAAATAGCTGACAGTAGGTGAAACTGTCTAAGGCATTGCAGTGGGAGTTACCAAGAGCGTGTATTTGTGCACAAACATCTGCCACAAGCAGAGCATGTGAGAAACGTCTGCAGACTGCCAGAACTTGCACAAGTTCTGGACTAGCCCTGCACCAAACCCCATATGATTTGAGGAGCTTTGGCACCCTCCCTGCTGGAGACTGGTATGATGTGGATGATTGCCTCGCAATTAAGGAATGGATTTAAATCTGGTTGCTGGTCTCCTCCTTTCTTCCCCCCCCTTATTTCTGTAATGCAAAAAGCCAATAGTTTCAAGGTTTTTATTTTTTAATGAGGACTCCCTTGTTGCTTTGTTTCCTCTGCCACTGTCAAGGACTATATCATCTAAAGAAGCCTTAGTTATTTAAAACAAGGGGAAAAAAACCAAAAGCCTTTATGTATCAGAAAAGAGCTGTTGAGCAGTGAAATGATACTGTGAATGTTTGAAGCACTCTTTTTTTTTTCCCCCCAGTTGTCTGCGTTTTCGCAGAGACGTTGCTATGGGAAATGAGGTGGCAAATTTTGTCAAATAGTTCTTGTTCTCATCTGTTACTACAATACTTATTTTAGAAGAGACAGCTCATCAGCTGCTAATAACCATGCAGACTTCTTGGAGACAAAGTTGATTTTGCTGTAGTAATAGGCTTTGTGAATTCTTGTTGCTCCTATCCCAGTTCCTGGTTCAGTGACCAAGTGACATCCCAGTAACAGCGTTTTAATTTCCAGGTAGAAGAATGAAGTAAGGAATTGATTGTCTCCAAAAATTAAAATGAATTTCCAATTTTTGACTAGAATGCAGATTTAAAAAAAAAAAAAAAAACCTATCTCATTCTTTACCCATCTTCTTGCAGTGGATATACTTTGACAAAGCCGGCCAGCCTGGTCTCTGTAACATCAGGTGTATCATGTGCCTAGCGCTCCCCCTGCAGTTCAGTTGGGCGTTTCCAAAGGGGATGGGAGCATTTGTATCGTTCGTACTTCAGCTGTTACATGCAGTTGAAACCAGCTTTGCCAGAAAAAGCTTAAAAACTGTAGCTGAGTTTCTCTTGGTTTTGGTCCCTTCTTTCTTCCTTATCATTCCTTATCATTCCTTTGTTTTGTTGTAAAGAAAACAGTCAACATCCAGGACTGCTTTCTATCTCAAAATTAAAATTATTTTCTTCTTGCGAGTTCTCACCCTAACAGTTGCTTTATTTACATTGTTTCTGCAACCACATTTCAGCAATCCAGCTCTTCATTTTTATGCAATAGTCTCATTTTTACCAACTAACTAGTATGTACTCTATATTACTCTTCAGCTCTCACAAAGATTAGCAAGACTTTTTTTTTAGTTATTTCTTCTGAATGTGAACAATATTTTGATGTGGTGCCAACTACACAGAATGACAGCGCATTCTAAGAATGTCCTTAAGCATGTGTCAGTGTTGATTTGCTGTATTGTATTATGTAAAACTGATACGCGAGTAGATCATTGATTGGAAATACAGCTAATTCCAAACATTACCCCATTGTGTACATATAAGTAAGCAGTGTCTAGCAGTGTGCAATACGTTACCCAAATTATCCAAATCTTTAAATTGTACATTTTGGAAACAGGAATTTAAAAATCTTTACATGATAATTGCTAAGTGTTATATGCATTGATGTATGCATTGCATATGCTAGCGTGTGTTCACATGCACATGCACACATTTCTATATTCATGGAAAACATCATGAAAGTTAAAAAACAGGGTACACACGTGTAGTTATGGTTCAGGAGACCAGGCTCTCATGCTTGATCAATATAAAATATTCCCTCCTAGTCAGATGCCTAAGAATGAAAGTCAAAACATATCCTGGTTGATAGTGACTTGGCCATTACTACTAGAAAAAGAAACTGATTGAAGGCAAAATAGTGGACCAATAGCAGCACTGCTGTCAAAATACAGGGGAGAAGTATTATTTGCTAGGAGGAAACAGTACTGAGTTGTAGGCTAGAACTTAGAACATGTGACTTTGAAACAGCCAAAATATTGATATAAAAATGGATTTTGTTTGACATCTGCTTTTAAAGTCCTGGCTGACAGATTGGAAGCATTTAATGCTGTGTTGAGGGGGATGCAGGGGGAAGTTGTGCTTGAACAGGTGTATACAAATGCTCTGTTTAACCCACAGAGGTCTCCTCTGAGGTCTTACATTGCTGTTTTTGTATCACCAAAGTCCGCAGCTTGTGATGCACTTTTCACTTTCTTTGCCCTCTTTTTCATAGCAGAGTAATCTAAGTTTGTGGCACCAAAAGTGACTTTTATAATTGTAGTTGATATGCTGCTTCATTTTGCTTACAAGAAACACTGTAGAAACATAAGACTAAATTTTTTTAAGGTGTTGTTCTTGTAGGTATAGCAATAAAATACCTGCTTCTAGCTAATTTATTATTTTTTTTCTAAATTAGGAAATGGCAAACATTTTGGCACAAAAGCAGCTCCGCTCCATCATCCTAACTGTAAGTATATAATTTTCAAAGTTACTTTTCACAACAAGAGAGAAAAGCTGGCTGGCTTGAATTTTGGTGTGTATAGGTTTTGTCTTCATATATTTTAATTTTTCTTGTATTTTGATACATTTTGAAACCTGTGATATACAAGCTAAAGATATGGTTATTGAGTGGGTTCAAAACTGATGATCAGGATATTTTTTCAGCCCAATAAATTGTGGTTTCTTCATGAAAATGCAATACTGAATAAAAAAAATAATACCTCAAGGATTTTTTTTCCCATGGAGAATGTGAACTTAATTGTGCAGACTAGGGAATGTCTGAGGCATTTACCTCTGTGTTAAGGTTTGGACCTGATGACAGCTACCGCAGGGCTTTCCATTTTGCAAAATCAGCTTCTGTGTTTTTTGGTTCTACAGGTGATTCTGTGTCTTGATATCAAGTTGCACATAATTTGTCACCACTTGCACAAAAGAAGCATGATATATAGCCCAGAGTGAAGTTAGTGAATGTAGTATAAAAGACTTCCTTCTGCTATCTTGGAAATTCACAGGGATTTTGCCTTTGACCTTAGTGTAGAATAGATCTTCAAGGGAACAAGGGAAAGTTCTCCTTAAAAGGGATGAGTTCAGTATCTGTCATGAGATACCAGGCAGTGTAAACAAACCCAAACAACAAGAAATAAACAAACCCTTGCCCTTTCTCACTCAGTCATTGTTTTAGTGATGCATACAAAAAAACAAAACAGAGAATTTGTTTCAGAAGGCGTGTTTTTGCATTGCTTGTGTTCATTAGAAATTTGGTATAAACATGCAAATAATATTTTAAGTGTTCATTTACTGTGGTAAAATGCTCCAGTACTTTTTGGCAGACAGATTTTTTTTATTTTCTGGAGCTGTAGAATATCAGTTGTTGTATCCATCCCCTACATGATGACTCTTTCCTTATGTGTGCCCTGCTGTGTTTAGTGATCTGGGTCTTTTTCCCTGGTAGAGCCATTTGGTGTTTTAGGCACAACAGGGAAGGGGTTAAATTGTCCATCAGTTTGGTAACTGCTTTGTGAATGGGGTGGTTCTGTATTGCATGTATAGGGTGTTGTATGCTAATGCATTTCCAAGCCATCTTCCTCATGCAGAACAAACGTGTCTGGTAGAGGTAGGATTGCCATGTGATGTTGGCTCCAGCAGCAGTAGCGCTGTTATATCACTGTATCTGCTGATTGTGTGGGCAGCTTCAGTACTTTTCTCCTCAGGCAGCTACTCTCTTAAATATTTTCTGAATGCAATATACAGAAGTCTAATGCTCTTGGTAAGGAGTTACTTTTTCTTCAAATTGGCTCCCTCTACTATTTTGTTTGTTTATGTTTTCACCACTTCTCACATATGGACAGGCTCTATCTAGTGGCTAAAAACAGAAAGCTTCAGTGCATTGTTGTTGTAAAGTCCTGTCCCTTAGAATTTCTTATGAAGCCTATAGTTCATCTGAATACCTAAATCAGTAGCATTAGTCTTGGTTTAAATTTTTTTCTGGAATATGCACACACCATTGCATACCAACACATTCTTACAGAAATGGAAACATCTGAGTCCACCTGATGGGATTTTCTTATACAGTGGCATTCACTGGAATCCGTCTTTCTTTTACAGCATGTTATCAGGGCACAGAGGGCCATCAATAATGAAATGGCACATCAGCTTTATGTTCTGCAAGTACTTACCTTCAACCTTTTGGAAGACAGAATGGTGACAAAAATGGATCCACAGGATCAGGTAAGCATCTGACATTATCTGGTCAGAAAATGAAGAGGACAACTACTCATTGTTCTGCCTAAAACTCTTCATGGAGGAAAAGACACTGCCAGGAATGCTCACACAATCTCTCTCACTTTCGGGTTGCAAAGCGTGGTTATGTTTTCTGGTTGTTGAAAGATGAACTAGCTATTGCGTTCCATTTGCAAAAGCAAGATTGCCAGGCCTTTCTCCTTAGCATGTAGTTTCATGAACTGAATTTTGTGTCATCCTGACCTAAAACTCAGTCCAACCTTTTTTCTTTTTTGTACTTTTCAGAGCCAACTGAGATGCATGGTCCTTCCTAAAAGTACTCCTGTAGAGCTAAAAATGAATGTTTAAATGAAAACTATATAATATTCTAGAGTTGACGTTAATTGGTGTTACAATCAAAGTCATTTTTATTGCTATGAACCTGTACAGTAGTTGTTCATCTTACTGCTCATTGTGTCCAAACACCAGCCTTAATATTGTGCAAAAAGAGGCACTCCCCTAAGAAAGTCAAGTTTTACTACAGAATCAATGAGCAATAGAGAAGATGTTTTATTTGTTTGTTTGTTTTTGTTGTTCCTTTTTAGCCCTGTATGAAGGGGAAGCTGATTTCAATTTTTAAGAGGGAGTTGTGTTAAGACTTACCGATGACTTGAAGAAAAGGAGATGGGAGAGCAAGATGGTTGTAAACCTAAATGACATCATACTATAGGATTATTCCCTTCGTGTTACTTCAGTTTGAGACAGAAAAGTTTGACTCTCAGGAGAATGTACTACCTAGTGCGTATCTCCATAGACTGACTAAGACAGTGTTGTTAGTATTGATGGTAGAGTGGTTATCACTGTCTTGAGGCTTTTCCAGTGATGTGTAACTGCAGTAAGTCCTCTCTTGCCCGTTCCCTTGCCAGCAGAAAATAGAAAGTCACCAGAAGGATCAGAGTGCTGAGCCATTTTGATTTAAGTCAGCAAAGTGTATAAATACTAGCTTAATTTGAAGTGTGTGTGATCTCTTGGCTTCTGTGGTTTCATGTCTGTGGTTAAAATTAAGTATGTAGGTAGTGGCCTTGCTAACATGGTCCAGCTGCTGGAAGTCAACCCTTGCACATCTCTGCATGTGAACCCCACAAATGTGAGACCTTTGGAAAATGGGAACCACAAAGTCATTCTTGCTGACAGTCTTTCAGTAAGAAGCAGGGAATTTAGATAAAGGTTGGGCAATGGAAGGAATACAATGTTTTGAAACAGCCTTTGTGGTATTGGTTATTAAAATAAGAGGTTGTTTTAACCTTTTTTTTTTTTAATATTTGTTTTAACTCAGGCTCAACGGGATATCATATTTGAACTCCGAAGAATTGCATTTGATGCAGAATCTGAACCTAACAACAGTAGTGGCAGTATTGAGAAACGCAAATCTATGTATACTCGAGACTATAAAAAACTTGGATTTATTGTGAGTATTTTTGGGTGGTGGCACACTGAAAGTGGTTGAATGCGTCTGTTGTAGTACATTCTGTAATCAGTCACTTCTCTTACTTGATCTTCTGGCTATTACTAACAGAAGAATAGCATAATTTCTTCATCTTTTTGTAAATCTTTTTGACCCCAAATGATTGCTTTATCAGAAGTTAGGGTTACTTGGAAGAAATAACTGTCTGAGATTGAAGCACATAGTTTTGCATGACATGTCATAATTAATCTAACTTAATAGAATCTTGGATGAACAAGCATTGTCTAATGGATCAGTAGCAGACCTGTAAAGCTATTGTACTTTTAGTAACAATGTGGACTGATGAGCACAATAAATCAGAGGTAGGACTCTATCTATGGTATTTACTTGTAGGACCTTGTGTTTTGGTTGTTTGAAGTCCTTTCATCTGTGCGTAGGGATGCAGAATCTCCCACTCTGACCTACTCAGACTGCTTGGAGTTCTGGTCTTGGTTGAAACTGGATTGGGACACACAACACATCTGGCTAAACTGTTGCATGCATTTATACTAATGAACAATGTATATTTCTTCCCCTCTGGAAACAAAGGGTGCGCACATGCATGAGTGCACACGCACACTCTGCGATCAGTATCTTGATTTATTGTTTACTCTGGGTTAGTATGCAATTTTCTTTCTCCTTAGGTAAAATTTTATGCTTTGCATGTTACATGATTCATTACTTTGCTGTTGGCCTGGCAGATATACAGTGAATATGGTACAGTAGCCACAGTTATAGGCAGGGTGGTTTTAAACACTGGTGCAAGCCTGAAGCTCCACAGTTTGATTTCTCTGCTCAGCTCTGTGGCGTAGAGCTCAGTATTACCCAGTTCCCTTGTGGTTTTGGGAGGAGGCGTTCTGGGTTCTGATAGTTGTTTTCATTACTGATGAACGAGGAAAAATTACTGCTGTATCAGTGCTGATGCATCTGTAAAGAGTCTTATGTAAGTAGAGGGAAAGGAAGGACCTTGGTGTTATAAGCATGATAGTAAAATGAGTGCTTTGAAGAAGCTTTTGAATCTCAATGTGGTTTTTGTTGTTGTTGTTGTCGTCTATGAATCTGTTCTCCGTTCCTGTGTGACAGAAGACCATTGCTATCTCAGCTTTTAAGACTGGCAGCTCCTATGTGAGACAAGCAGAGGACTTTGGGCCCTCAAGGCCGGAAAGAACTAAAGGAAAATGCAGGCCCTGGTTTAGAGACGAATGGGCTGGATGTAGACCCTATAGCTTGCGGTGAATGAGAACAGAGGTTGGCTCATGCAGACCTTCCATCATATGTGGTGGAAAAGTAACCACTGGCAAAGTAAAAAATGGTAATAAACACAGTTCAGGGCAAGGGGCAAGAGGGAATGATGAGCTATGGTAAAGTCATGGTGGGGCTGTACATACAGAGATTATGTCATATGGAAGAATAAAAGAGGTCAAATTTAAAACAAGCGTTCTCTAATTGTGGTTGATCACTTTTGGATATCTGCTGTGCATTCTAGTTTTATGAGATGTTGGAGACACTCAGCTCCCACTGCTGTCACTGGCATCTCTAAGTATCTAGCACCCCTGAAAGTCTGATCTTGCTTTGTTAAAGTTGGAGCTGGAAAATTCTGTGCATGTAACAAAGCATCCAACATAAGCTGAACCAAGACTGGCACACAGCTCTGAATTCTATTCCTGTTTTTCTGCTGCTTAATGAGGACTAAAAATCAATAGGGTTGCAGGCTGGCACTTGTTCTTCCAATGCTTTTGTTTGTCCCACAGGATATATTTTAATTCTGCAGAGCTGAAGTCATTATTAACAACAGTGTGTTTGAACTGATAGCATTGTGAGGGAGACACTTGCTGTGAATCAAAATGTGTTACTGTATTGTCTGAGTTTGCAGGAACTCTCGCTGTGCCTGTGCACCAGGGACTTCTCTGTTATCTTCATTACTCTCATTTGGGCTCTCATTGGGAAGCCTACAGAAATCAACAGTTGTCAGGGGTAACAACAGCAGTGTTTGCTGTGTAATTCTGATAGCCATCCAACAGGGAATGGGGATCAAAGTCTAGGAGGGAATGGGAACTGGGATCAAAACAATGAAGAAAATGTAGAGGGATAAATAGAATGAAAGCGTAATGGCAGATGAGAAATATGGGTAAGTGAGCTTTTCAGAGTACCATGGCAAGGGTCCCAATGGGATGCAGGTTATCCCTCTAACAGAATAATGAGGCAATGCACAAATAATAAATAAGTTAATTGTAAATTATGAGGAGAGTTATTTTGCTCTTCTACAGAATTTTTACTTTATGCTGAGGGTACAGGTGACTCTACATGTACGACTTTTCCCATAGCTGCAAAGGAATTTGACCTTCCTCACAGAGCTGGCAAAGAAGGGCCTGTTGTAGAGCTCGGTCTGGCTCTCAAGCAGTGAATCTGACTGAGCCTCACACATGGCCTATGCTCTGCCTGGCCTCCAGTTAGCTTGCCAGCCTTCGCCCCATCTACTTTTAACTCTATCGTTAAAGTGTCTTCAATGCTTTTGAAAAATGCAGGCAGAAGGATACATAAGCAAACTGAACTATGCCTGGAATAACGGGAGGTTTCTCTTCCCCTTGTTTTGGCTGTTTAACACAAGAAGAAACCCAGCCAAATTGGTGGATGCCTTCAAACGCTGCCTTCATTCCACTGGTGGTGGTGGTCATGATGCTAATTTCTTAAACTGATTAAGCATTCTTTCCGAGGGGGAGAGCAAAACCATGTCTAGCCATCCAGTTGTTCCTGGACTGCTTGTTCTCTTTCTGTGTGGGAAATGCAAGAATTCTATTCATTTCTCACGGCCACATCAAAAAGCTTTGCCACATTGCAAATGTAATGTCAACAAAAGAGAAAGTCCAGACATGGTTTCAGAAGTTTACAATACCATTTGTAAAACTACATAGAAACCTATATTCATTTAAAGCAACCACAGGACCCTCCCAGATGGTTGTGATGACCTGTGTGAAGTTTATTATGGGCAAAGAGATTTTCATATGAGACAATCTTGAGGAGATTTACTAAAACGCTGATGAATACAACAAAAGATGACCCAGTTAGGAGATGTAAGATACACTCCACCCTATTGAATTATTTTTCTGAGTCAATTGCAAATTAAATAGCCTGAATTCCTTCTTTTTTCACACGTTAAAATCTCTTTTGGCAGGGAAATCCTAACCAATGTTTATCTATGGCAATTCTTGTAGTAGAAGTAGAGTTTTACAGACCGTCAAATAATAATGTAGTTTTGTGTTACAGATAGCTAATAGATAAAGCCATGAATGTTGGTAATGGTAAAATTGTTCCTGAAATTCATGAGCTGCTCAAATGATTCCATATTGTAGAGTTCATTCCATGGGAAGCTTCAAAAATCTGCTTGCATTTGAGTAAACTCTATTCCTATAACAAAGGTAGGCAATGGGTATACATGATACCAGTTTCTTGAGTTATATTTTCTCATAGTTCTGTAAACATCACTAACTGTCAGTGAGAAGTTGTACTGAACGTGTTTAAAGTTAGAGGCAGATCTGACCAAATTCTAAGAAATTTAAATAAGTTAAAAAGTTGAGAAAAACTGTTTTTTTTTTTTTTTTTTTCATTTGCAGTGTGTAGAGCTCTTTTTTTTCTTTTGACTTCAATAAAATGTCAATTGTTTGTATGCGTGCAAAAAGTCAAGATGGAAAATGAGTTCTTAGCTCTGATATGCCTTGCTGGAATTTATTAGTACAGACAAATAAAATGGATGTTAGTACAGGAGATAGGAAGCCGGTAAGGAACTGTCTGACAAAAGATGTCAAAAGGGAAATTTTAGAATGATCTGTAGTTCTTGTAAAGGTAGACATGGGCTTAACTTACAAAACAATTGTCGTGGTGACATAAGAGTGAACATATGCTGATGAAATCTCCTGATGAAACAAACGCGGGAGATATCAATGAAAGAATCACGATGTCATACACAAATTAGATGACGTTCTGGATCAGAGAAATAGAAATGTAATTTTATTCAGTGGTACAAAGTGCAAAGGTGTTAATTTAGGACTGCTGGCAAGAATTTCTTCTGCAGGCAATTATCTCATCTATTGGAAAAGGCAAAAATAAGAGAGATTGTGTACCGTAGCTACAAAAAAGTCAATTGTTAGCCTAGAATATAACTGGAAAGGTAATTTTCTAGCAGTTAAGGCCATTTTCTGTATTTTGGAGACATCATATAGAACACTGTATAATTTTAATTACCTATGCAATGACTTGTGGACTGATTGAATTTAGGACAAGTGCAGAGGGCAAGACTTGTACAGTGATTAGAGAGATGTTTTACAAGAGGTAACTTAAAAAGGTTGCCTTGTTTAGACCACTAGGCTGAAGGCTGTGTAAATGTCATGTGCACAAATGTTGAGAGGGAGGAAGTCGTATGTAAGCTAAAAGGCAGTGGTGGCAATGAATTTAAGGAAAAGATTTTTATTTTTTTTTTAATTGGATTGATGGGGACAAATTTCATTACTAGTTTAAAGATGGAGGTTGATTCTTTATGAAAAGGATTATATACTATGTTTGACAGTGGTGGATCCAGGAAACAAAACATATGATGACTAGGGAGGGTGGGGAGAGGTGGTTTCTTACAAGGGTCTGAAGGGAAACATGAATAATAGGATGAATAATGACTTACATGGCAGCAGAGCTGATTTGTTAGACATTACAAAAACTTTCTAATATGAGGAGTAGATACTTTAGAAGGTTTGTCTTGTAGAGACCTTCAGAAAATAAATTCAACAAATAGTTGAGAGTAACTAAAGCATACTTGATCCTTCCTTAGGCAGAACATAGGCCTGATGAGCTGCTGAGATTTTTTCCAGACTTGTTTTTTCCCCCCTCATCTTCATGTCCCAGACGAGTAGTTACTTCATTTTTTTCTTTTGATCTCATTCTTCAAAAAATCCTTTGTTTCACAGCACAATATCCAAATAGTGCTTTGAAGATTAAAAACTATTAAGTTTCCTCATGGGTCCTGTGGTGCTCCTCATAATCTCTTTCAATAGTTCACTAGCCGAAGCCTAGAGATAGTCCCCATTTAGAGATAAGGGGAAGGATTTTCTCCTTGACTTTTCTGGCTGAGGAAAGATGCTCAAAACTTTAGTTTTTCAGAACACCTTCTTTCTTCAGTGCGTGGCTTCTGTTACGCCTGTGTGAGTGTTACTTTCCACAGAGCGGAGCTGAGAGTATCAACTCGGGCATTTGCAAAGTGAAGAACATACAGTTAGTGACTGTCTTACAAAAGACTGTGTAAGGTGCAAGTTGCCTTGTTGTTTCTAGACATCATTTTCTCACCAGGCCAAGCCTGTGGCTTTCTTAACTGAGAGGTTTGGCCTGAGGTTTAAATGGTCTCTATTCCACCAGCAAACAGGAATTACTTGTTTGGGACATTGCTTTTGCAAGCACAAGCCATCTGTCTGTCAGAGGGACTCTAGTGAGTTTTTTTTTCCCTGAGCGGGTGAAATTTAGTCACATTCACTAGGTTTCAAAGGTCTTAAGTAGTCATTTGCAGCTGTTCTGTTTGTAGCTCTCTAATGTTTCCTTCTGTTGGTGACATTATGCAGTGATAAGAAGTGTTTCATTGTTTATCCTTTGGGGAAGCTTCAACTATGGTAAAAGTCATGCTTTCTTACATTCAGATTCTGTTGTTGGCTTTGGCAGTGGCAGAGGAATGTCTTCAGAATGATACTGTGTTAGTCTAGATCCGATCCTTTTTTAAACTTGAAATTGAGAAGCTTGTAGTCGGTGGCTCAATGAGAGAATGTCATAGGTGACAGGTTGTCCGCACTCCTGAAAATTATTTGTAGTTTTCCATCCTCCTCCATTCTCTCTACCCCTACAACCCTCTGTTTCCCTATCTACTGTTTCAAAACTTGTGAAATAATTTGTTGCTGGAAGAATAATCAGTTTAGGAAAAATTCTTTTTGCTGAGCTATTCAGATAAGCAGTGGCTGAGGCTGCTTTGCCCTGACATAGAAGTGCCTGACCCTCAGTTTAGTAACTGTATTTCCATATGCAGCAATGGTCCACTCTAAAGTAAAATCCTTTGTCCTTTATTAGCTGTATTTTATATAGCTAATTATTAGCTAAATATAGCTAATAATTAAGCACTGTGCAGCAGTGCAGAAACCAGGTCTAATGGAACTTCGCCAGAAAGGAGTTGCTTCTTCTCACCTTTCATTGTAGTATATCATTCATAGATTTAAGTGTCCCTTTATTTAACAGAATTAAAATTGCAGATAGTAGTGTGAGACTAGAAAAAATACAAAGTCTGCCCTTTTGCTTCTGAAATTTCCTTTAATATTTGAGTAAGACAAGAATGTATAAGCATTTATTCTTTCATTTTTACCTTTATGACCACTAGAGGTTGCTCTTCTCCGTTGTTTGCAAACTTTGCTCTGAATTCCACAATTCAGTTATGAACCTGAATTTTTTCAGTGGGTATGTTAGAAATAAGTCATTACTGATTTATGCCTCAAAGTAAGTTTTGTAAGATGAAGTCTAATCATACATCTTTATTTCTAAGTGTTATGAGAGAGTGTAATTGTATAGTGGCTATTACTTTCAGTATTTGATCACCTTTTAAGTAGGGAGACATAGCTAGAGAATCGTATTACTGTATTTGCTTTCTTAAACACTATGTAGAAGAACTTGAGACAAACAAACAAACAAAAACCTTGAGGTCCAGTTCTGTCATTCCTGTTTTCAGGAGAGTAACATTTATCTCTATAATCCTGTTGCTAAATATAGGAATATCATATTAACAAGGTCTAGTCACTGGGAATAACAGCCCAGAACCTCAAGTAATATTGATCTTGAACCAATCAAAACATCTAAACTGATGTAAATGTTTTGTAAATGTTTCAAATGTTTGTGTATTTTATATATTAATACATCTGCATCAGAAGTGCAATGCCACCACCTTGTATTAAAAGAGCAGCAAAGCTGAATGTTTTTAAGAAAAGGCAGAAAGAAATCTTTGAAGCCTTAATTCATTCCCTTCATTCTCTGTGATATTTAATTACATGCATGTGCAATTTTTTTCTGTCTCTGCTTTTCTCCTCCTTTACACTTCACTCTGCTTCTGTCATGATCTTTCTCTCCTTTTGTTCAGCCACAGGATAATTATAGCCCTCCTGCCCTTCTGTCATAGCTTCTGCCCTACCACACTTGGAGTCCTTCCTCTGAACCTTTCCAAATGCCTGACTTTGACTCTTTCCTCACACTGTTACTGTGTGTCCCTCTACTTAGCTTCCATCCACTCAACTCCTGGTTTCTAGTCATTGCTTTTTCTCTAAGTCTTGAAGATGAGGCCAAGGAATGCCCAGGACAGGCAGCATCTTCAGGAAAAAAAAACCTGCATGCTCCATACAGACGTGTGAATTTCAGTTTATCCTGAATTTTTTATAACGTGGCCAGATGTAGTCTACATTCCAGAGGAATCTCAAGACAGGCACAAGAAAAAACCTTTTACTAAACTAGAAGCTTTTCTTACAAAGCATGAGTGGGCTGGAGTTTTTCAACAAAACAAATAAATTTAATAAGAGCAATACAGTGTTTAATAAAGCATTCCTGCAAATGACCAAAGATTTTGCTGAAACTTCCTAAGGAATTTGAACCTAAAGGAGATACTAGGCATTTGGTTCAAACAAAGTAGTTGTAAAGTATCAGAAGCAAAAGAAAGTCTCAAAATGGAAAGTGTCAGACAACCTGAGCTGCAGGTGGCACAGTCGGTTTTACATGCAATTAAACAGCTTTATCAAGTTTCCGTTTGCTTTTGACATCTTGCTTCCCTACCGATTTATGCTGTTTCTTTGACTTTCTGGGATGATGAAGAGGTCTCTGAAGCATTTCCAACTTGAGTGTTGAGCTTCCCAAATAAATCTCCTCCCTCTACCTTTCAGAACACTGCCCATTTTCCATGGAGACTTTTATAGAAAAATTGTGCAGTTGTTACTGTCTGACTCCAATGGTTCAGTGAATGTAATGAAGTCTTTTATACCTTTGATGATGTTTCTCACTTTCTTCCAGAGAGGTAAAGGATTACCTGCAAAAATGCCTATGGGTGGGTTTAACCATGACTTCATTTAGGTTTTACCAACACAGCTTTGGTTTAAAGAGATCATTGTTTTAACAAAAAAAAAAAAAAAAAAAGGTGCAGGTAGAAGTTTTAGAAGTAGCTCAAAACTACAGTGGTGGTAGATGTTAAACGTTGCTTTAAGATGTGAATGCCAAGAGAGCATGCTTGAAGACTTTAGCGCTTCCAAGTCAAACTGTTCTTGGGCAGCTTAATATGTGGTTTTGAAGATGCATGGCCAGCTGGGTGCATTTCTTCAACAGAAGCAGGAAGACGGAAAGGTAGAGAGGAAAAGTTGTAGATTGTTCTCCTCCTCTTTGAGAATTTAGATGTACATTGGTTAACTATTTTCATAAGTTACTAGTGTTTTACTTAATCTTATTTTCTGAGTGTCTAGATTAACATACCTCACAGGTGAGGGTTTCTGTGAACATTGCTGCTTGATACATCCCCAGCTGAGCAATCACAAGTGGAGGTACTGAAACCTCTACTAGAAAAGTAAATACAGTACTTGAAGTACAAGAAAATGGAAAGGGGGAACGAAATAAAAGTGAATGGATGATGATAACAAGCATGTAACTACGGGTTTTACTACTCTATACTGGCATTTGGAGGAGCCACAATCAGGAAGGCCAGTTGTTAATTTTACAGTTAAATTTTCTGAATCTTTATGGAGATAGTTAAGTCTGAAAAGGGATATTTTTATTTACTACTTTAAAAAAAAATACATCTCAATCTCATTTGTTGAAAAAAAGGAATATATTAATTTTATTAGCTTAATATTTTAGATTAATTTACAGCATGCAACTCTGCATTGTATTATCACAGAACATTTTCTAAATGAAGACTTGGATCTTTTTACAGTAATACTGGATGTCTGTCAGGATTGTTTTTCTTTAACACTTCGATATTATACCCTCACCTGAGGATATAAATCCTTAATTTACTGTATTTATATGGCTTGGCATTATTTGGAATACAGCTGAATCTTGTTTCAAAAGAAAGCTGCTACCTAATTTGTATCATCACACAGCAGAGGGCGCTAGCATCCTAACAGATGTAGGTTGTTAACAAAAGTTGTTGAATAGCTCAGTTGCATGGAATCACGGAAGAATCATTTCAGCCTTAAAAATACTAGGAACCACTGTTTAGTGCTGTAAATTCCCATTTGCGAGTTGAATGCCAGCGAATGTTTGCTGTTTAGGCTAAATGAAACCTACTGGGGGGAATAAAAAGTTACTTAGTTTGGCTTTCATGTTACAGTTTCTTACAAAACTCTAAGTACAGTTTCTTTTTGGTCTGTCACTGATGGGATATTTTCTTCCTCTGACATACTAGTTTGTTCCTGTGTCTTGGAGTCTGTGCAAGACTGATAAACACCAAGACAGGGATGCTTTTTTTCAGTCTGGATTTCTTTTTCAATAGTCTCTGCAAATCTGTAAAATATGAGATTGTAAACATAGTTCAAGATCTAATCAGAAAAGCTTAGGTTTGATTTGCAAGCATGGCCTGAGTTGGCATTGTGAGTAACAGCAACAAAACGTCACTCTGTCTCAAAATCTGAGAGCCAGAAATAGGGTGTCTTTGGGATGCCATGCACACCTACTCTCGTAATAGAGCCTGATGCTGATAGCAGCCCATAGGTGTGTGACCTACTGCATTCTTTCCCGTAACCATAGTTTTAAGTTTACTGTTTACCATGAAACAAGCATCCCATGATTGGAATGGTGATGGATATAGAATTGCTGCATGGTTTTTTTTTTTGTTTTTTTTTGTTTTGTTTTGTTTTTTTTGAATGAAGCACAGAAGTCATGTTGTTGAAGCATACAGAAGTCGCATTGCTGAGTTCTTCAAGTTAGTGTATGGCTGTGGAAGATATTTTTCTGGTATAACTTAGAGCAGGGTAGCCCCCAGGGTTGGCATTTGATCCACAGTTCTCTTCTGTTGAGCCCCCGAACCATTCTGAGCAGGGCACAGAAGCACGGGTAGATGCCTGCTGAGCGCAAGCAGGGAACGGCTTGGTCACCCTTCACATGAGCAGGGCGGAGCTGGTGAAGATGGCCTGGGGTGCAGCCCCTGAGGGAGAGGGGTGGTGGTTGTCTCTGGCTGCTGGGGCAGGTGCTGTTTGCAGCCAAGTGTGATTGCAGTGTTGTGTATATAATGGAAAACAACAACAAACATGAGATGGCTGATGAAAACCGTGAATTGATGAGTAAATCTGAACAAACGTAATGCATTTTTCTTCATAATCAATCTTCATAATCAGACTGTTGACCCCAAGTGTTTACAGCAGGGGTGCGAGAGAATTACTGCTATTTGGAGACATGAGACTTTAAATGGTAGGAGCAAACCTGAGAACTTTTCTTTTTAATAAAATATTACTCAATTTTGTAACCAGGAAAGTCTGACTTCATGACGTGCACAATGGTTGATAACTGTGTGTTAGAAGAGCTACTAAGCTTCTATAAATGTGGTACTGTTGGTTTGAGCCAGTAATTGCACAGAAAGAGGTGCCTGGGTCAGATGCATTGTTACAGTGACCAAGAACTGAGGCCAGCAAACCCATATGTTTAAACCATTGTTCTTGTTTACCATGCAGCTGCATGCAATTTACCAGAATTGTTTGTCAGAAGCTATGGGTATACAATCTGCACATTGTTAAAATGAATAAACCGGCCTCTTACCACATACTGCTGAATTCCTCTTAACTTTAGTTCTTCCAGAAGAGAACAGATCAAAAATAAATAAATAAATAAAAATCATTTTGATGGGCTGCCAACCTGCTTTGACTTTTCTTATTATCACTGTAAGAATGAAGTTAAAAATAATCAGAATGAAATATCTATAGTTTTGTGTCTATGTGAATGAGCTGAGTCTGTATAATCACACCCTTTTAATTCTTTTATTTTTTTAATACTTTTTTGGTCATTTTATACTTGAGATAAATATTAGTTGGAGTTATCCTTTAAATCAGTTTCTTAATGACAGGATAAGATCTGTT
>VXAA01002252.1:570289-640450 GCA_013399115.1 Anseranas semipalmata | reverse complement strand
GGGGGGGGGGATGGTATGTGATTTAAATTACTTGCATTGAAAGTATCTTAAAAGATTTTCTACATATTCTTTAAAAGAGGTAACAGTTGCTGAGCTTGCAGACATCTGACTCAAGGTACACAGTGTTTTTAGTATTATTATTTTTTTAATTCAGGGATTCTCCAGATAAAATTTCATTCTATCCTAGAGTTGTGTTGGAAAATTCAAAAAATTGGCTTTGGAAAAAAAAAAAAAAGGCACATTTACATATTTAAATAGCTATCAAGGGAAAAACAAATCTGTTTGTTAGTTCTTACTTTCCCTGAATGCATAGAGGTTGAAAATTCCCAAGTCACTGGTGGATCTCATTAAATTGAATGATGGAAGTTGTGTGCATCATCTCTTTGAATACAATGCTGTTAAATAAAATAGGAAGTTAACTTCCTCGTTAAGAATTTTAGCTGACTAACTCTTCATTTTTTATTTTTTTTATTTTTTGTAGCTTTTTTCATATTTGTAAGTCTTTTGTAAATGAACAGATGGGAACATTTTGTGTGGAAATCTTCAGGAGCATTTAGGGAAGGGGTAAATGGTGAGGTTGTGTGCTCACAGATTCTAACATAAGTTTACCAATTCATAATTCACTGAAAATATCATTTAAAATGTTCCTGCCCTCCTGGTTCTGAGTTCAGATTGAGTAAATATCCATGTATGTATTACTATAATTTACTCATTTGACCTGGGGAAGGTTTTAGCATAGGTACTCCAGTGATGTAGAACCCAGGTGATTGCTTTCCCTCCTAGCCCACAAAACAGTGTTTTAGATTTAAGAGCAAGAGGAAAATAAGTGCAAGTAATTCAAGATGGGAGGTGATCACTGTCCTTTGCATGTTTGTAGACAGATTGTCCCTTCTGTAGAAAAAATATGACTAATTTTGAGGGGTGTCATTTTAGATCGACACTATTTAAATTGGTCTCTTCTTCAGAATTTGTCTCTTCTTCTTCAGATGTTCTGAAGTTCTTTTATCATCAGTTCTTCTACAATCCTAATTCCTCCCTGGGAACTTCTGTAGTGTTTTTGTCAAACAAACCTACAGAATAGAGACATACAGAATAACATTTCACATGAGATACTTTGGGGTTGGGAAAACAAAAGTTTGCTCTTCTTCTGTAGAATAGTGATTACTGGGTCTAGCACTGACAGCAAGCAGCATTCAGGAATAATTAGCATAACCTGGCAACTGTTTTACGTAGCTGAACATATCACTGACGAAAAATCTGTGATAGGCTGTCAATATCTGTCAAGGCAGAAATAAAAATTTTGTACCTTTAGTAGACTGTGAATGCAGAGAAAGAAATGGTTTCTGTGCTTCAGCATATTCATGTGGAAGATACTGTTAGGATTAATACAAGGAACTAGCATCGCTTGTTCCATTAGCTGTTATCTACAGACAGTGCACCATTACTGTGATTAAGCATCTCAGTGTGAGGACACATTCTTACAATTGAAATCTATACATCCCTCAGAGATTGCCTTGGAAGCCAAGAATAAGACAGTGGAGCCATTCAGGATAGATAGAGAGGAAAGCTTTATGCAGCTAGGACTGCATGAGAATACTAGGTTGTCTGATTATAATTACTACACTGGAATTTATCCAGAATAGCTGTAATCTTGTGAAACGTGCCACATGATTTTTTTATTTTTCGTTAATGGCATAAGTAGACATGATTTTGGATTTGCATCTTATCCAGAAGACTGAATTTTCATTTCCACAGTACCCTGCTAAGCTGGCTAACATTCTTGGTGGTTTTGGTATGTTAACATGTATAGTGTAAGAGTGTAAGCTGTTAAATACTGCTCAGAAGCTGAAGCTGAAAGACATATAGATACTATTCAGTCTAATGGAAAAAAATAAAAATGATCTGAAAAATTGTGACAAATCTCTTCCCTTTGTATTTCTTGGCTTTTTATAAAAAGAAAAATGCAATAGACTTTATACTAAACAGATGCAGCTAATTTGCCTGAAGTGTTGTTTTCCATATATTTAATAAATTATGTTGTAGGTGGGAGTGTTTGCATACTTCTAAATTATTCACTACAGCATTTTAGGTAATTTAGCTTTATATCTCATTTCTAAACCCACTCTCAGTCAGTTAATATTTCAATCACAAACATTCAACATGTTAAGAAAATGATGATTTGGGGAGAGAGGGAAAAGGAAGGGAACAAAGCAGCCTGCATTCCTTTTGTTTTTGAAGAATTATTAAAGATAATGTATTGTCTCACACGTGCCAGAATTGTGGATCCTCAGCTATCGTCAGCTGGCATATCTCCAATTATTTGACTTAAAGCTGAAGATCAAGCCCTCGATATTCTGGGATCCAAAGTGACAGAAACTTTTGAAACAACTGAAAATAGCTGGATATATAGGCTTGAATCAGGAAAAACTGATGTGATGGAGATGGCTTTTCTGATTGAACAGATAAAACTAGTGATGATAGTAAGAGACAAAATGAACCCTTCTTACTAAATGCAGTGAGATTTCTCTTGTCCCCATTCTTTTTTGTCGATCTTTCCATGTAATTTGAGATTCTAGAATGGGATGAAGGAAAGAACTATTCAGGAAACAGTGGGTCAACCTTTTATTTCAGTATCCTGCTTTTATTTCAATGTTGTAAATACCAGTAAAATAAGTTCTGATGTTCTAATAGCTGCATAAAAGTAGCTGGGTCTTGATACTCTCTGCTTGCCAGTGTTTATCCAACTATATTCTGCCTGTGCTGTAGCATGGTGATGAAGAGAGTATGTGCAGCCATATGCTGAAGTTCTACTTGGATAAGGCGTTATAAAAATGGTACTGTGAGCTTCCCTGTTGACAGCTTCTCAGCAGCTTTCCCAAGGAAAAGTACTCGTGGTGAGGCTAGGTATAAAGTGGTGTTCCCCAGGACTTCATGCGCACAATGAAGAAGGCTTCAAATGTGTAGAAGGTCCTACTAAGATTTTCGTGCTGGGATTGGCAGGGGTAGGGGGGAGCATTTGTGTGTCTGTCAGACCCAGCCTCTCAAAAATGCACTTTCTGGAATGCTTGAAAATGTCAGGAAGGGAAGTTTTCTTCTCCCAGAAGCTGAAGTCTGTTGTGCTTGTCATCTGTGAGAAACAGTCTTGTACTGATTGTAAAAGTGTTCTGGCTGATAAATATATCACATGTGGAAAATGGAGGGTTGAGTTGGGGAAACAGCCATGAAGGACTTCTGTTCATCTGAATGAGGAATAGGTACAAGTCTTTTTGAGACTCATCTCAACTTCAGTTGAGTGGGGTTTTTTTGTTTTTTTTTTTGTTTTTTTTTGAAAATGCAATCAACTCAGTAAGCATTTTGTTTTCCACTGTAGACTACTACCCTTCTACTGCATAGATATTTCCCCATAAAACCTTAGGATTTCAGACATCTTCTTGATTTTATATTGTGAAGTAGTGAGCCTATGGTTGTATTTTTTGTCCCTCTTCAGAGAACTGGTGTACATGTAAAATGAATAGACTGTGCATGCTATCCTGATCCCCAAATCTTTGTCCGATTTTGAAGTGGCAGCAGCCATCTTAATGTGTATTTTTCAATTTTTTAATGTTTCTAATCTTTCATGTGAATATGAATTAATGACTGGCTAAAAACAACCTGTTGTACATCTAAAGATAAGACAGGCAAGAAAGTGGAATCTCACATTTCTACAACGTTATGGCCTGGAAGAATCAACAGGAGGAAAAGTAGTCAGCCTATGCTTTTGTCAGTGAGTTGGGCGGATCAGACCATGAGTACACTGCAGAAACAGATTGACAGAAGAAGAAATCTGTGCTGATCTTCACCATTGTTACATAGTAGGTTTTCTGATAGTAAATGCACTTTTAAAATCTCTCACAGCTGAGTCTTGCAGAATAGAAATGACATCGCAAAGCAACTAGGGAAATCTTTCTGTGTCAGAATGAGTGGAGCTGGAGACATTGAAAAGGTGACAGTGATAAAAGAGACTAGCAGAAGATAAGCATTTTTGATGGAGACATACCTTTGGGTCTTTGTTTTTCTGAGCTGTTCTGTGTTGTTTATGAGTCTGTCCGTGGCCAGGCAAATGCTCAGATCTAAACCATGAACTACATGAAATATATTCAAGTGTATATTTAATTCCATCCCATCAAAATATTGATGGGGTTAATGAATATTTTGAGCAAATGTGGTTTTGTATGTAATGTGTGGAGCTGAACATTTGAAACTTGTAGGTGCATGGGGAAGCTGACAAGTTTTGATTATATTTGGTATGTTCATTCATTAATTTTATACTTAGGGTTCATAGATTCAGAACTTAACAAAAATTTACCTGAATTACAGGCTGTGAACTATTTAATTTCATATACTTTTGTCTGATACCCTTTGCGTTATGGACTCCACAAGATCCAATAGACTTAATACAGCTTTTGAATTTAGTAGCTTCTTCTCCTTTTCATGGTTTGTTTGAAATAGTCCCATAGCATTTGTATAAATATGTGTTGTGGTGGCTGTTTGCATATATATCTGCATTTTCATGTAATTAGTACTTCTAGTCTCTAGTACTACCGAGGAGTCTATCAGCTATTAAAGACTTGGTTTAGTGCCTTAGAAGCACAGATCTCCTTTGTGGAATTCCATTGCATAGTTACAGAAGTGAACGGCTGATAAGCCAGGTTCGTAGTGTTTGCATTTGGCTTTAAAGTTCTTTGAGGCCTGGACCATCTCCTTGTTTGCTGCTCAGCAAAAAGGTTTGTGTTGTTGGACTCTCTGGCACAGCATGCTAACATGCTGCACATCAAAAATCACAGAGGAGTAGATACTTTATGGAAATACACTGATAGAGTGATCTTGTTATCTTTTTTTCAGAATCATGTAAACCCAGCAATGGATTTTACGCAGACTCCTCCAGGAATGCTGGCCCTTGACAATATGCTGTACTTCGCTAAACATCACCAGGATGCTTATATACGGGTAAAGCTTCTTCTCCTCTTTAAGATCTGTGCAATTCCCTGTTCACACTGATTAAGTCCTGTTTACAGTTCACTTTAAAGAGGAGGCTTAGAATCCCAATACCGTTAACAACTAATTCTAGGAGGGCAAACCATGTAACACTAAAACATGTCATGTCTGTATAAGCTGAGTCAAATTTTTGCTTAGGCCTACGAAGAGAAGGGAGATGAGCTTGTGCCTTTTTTGGATGCATGATGGATGATCATAAGCCCAGAAATGAGTATTTGTGCAGAATTCTCTGCTCTGCTCTAAGTCTACCAAAAACTATCAGGGTTTTCTGTGGAAAGGAAGTTTTGACTAGCAAATGCCTTGATAACTGACTGAGTTGGCAGTGTCCCGAGAGTTAAGATGCTCCCACTAAAACTACTGCTGTAGGTAAAGTAATACTTGTAGAAAAATAGGTAAAAAGCATCATAATTCACTTGCACAACCTGTTCCTGCCCCCTGCCCATTCTACTTCCTACATTTGTTTATTTTAAGGGTAGTTAAAACAAGTTATATGTTGCATCCTTATGTGAAGAGGCAGACAGCAGAATAATATCTGCATCTGAATAGAAAAACTTTTCCTGACCATTATTGAAATTGAATATTTGCCATGAGCAAAGCTATCTAGCACAGAAATGAGTAGAAGATAGTCTAGAGACCTGAGATGGTAGGGATGGTTTAACTCCCCCCAAGAAAGTGCGTGTACAGAGACCTGCATGAAGAAGGTTGTGTCTAGAGACAGTAGACACATCAATTGTTTCTACTAAATAATGAAGAGTGAACTTTTAATATGCATTATCATCTAGTTTTTGCTCAAAGTAGCGTTAAGGCTGTAATAGATTTGTAAAGGGTGTCCTAATATCCAGGGCAGGATGATCCATGGACAGAATAGGAGACTGCAAGATTGTAAGTTTTGCTCTGTAAATACATCTTTCTCCCTCACGCTGAACCTAGCAGTAACTGTTAAAAGACTGTGGAAGCATGTGATGTGGCATCAGTAGTTATTGAACACAACCCCTGAAATTAAGGGTTATTTCACATGCTGAGCAGTGAGTATGTTTTCTGGATAAAGTATGCCGAATTGTGGTTTTCTTTATAAAAAGATATTTGGTTACATTTTCTCATTAAAATTTGGATTTCTCATTTTAAATTTGGGCAAGATCTGGATGGTGTTACTTCATAGGCTTCTTCTGAAAATTCTAAATTTAGAGGATACATTTAGTATGGGTAGCCAGTGCCTCCTACGTTAGACACACGCGTATTTTGAAGAAGTCTGAAAGAATTTAAAGAGGACAGAGACTGTTGAAAAGGAGCTTTCATTGACCTCTCTCATTTTTTTTTTCTTATTTTTCATTTTCATGTTGCAGATGCTGTTTTAGAAATTGGGTTCAGTATAGCATGTAATTAGCCACTTTTTAGAAAGGACTTCAGTGCTGGCTCAGCGTTGTTTCTGTAATGCAGTATTTTTGCTGCTGCATTACCGAGAATTTTTGTTGTTATTTTGAGATGCCTGCCTTTATTCTTGTATGGTTCCTGCTACAAGAGTGTCTGGTTGTGCCTTGTGCATTTCCCACCCAAGAAAGAGTACATGTACAACAGAAATGCCATACTGAGGCACACTGAGATAAAATTTCTTGGCCAAAGTTCTCTGGGAGCTGCTAACACACCTTGGGAGTATGTTAGCCTACCTGTCTTTCCAGAGTCCCGCTTAGTGCTCATACCAGCATTGCTGGCATGGTAGCTCACTCACTGCGGCGGTCCACTGTGTTGTGTTAACAGCATGCTGAACACCTCTGAGATGAAGGGCAATGTGCAACTCCTACAGCGCTGCTAGTCTTTGATCACAAAAGACACCTACTTTCCATCTTTTCATCTGCTGGACTTATTGGCTTGTGAATGCTACTTCTCTGTGGGCTCTGAGGTGCCTGTTGTCTTCTTGTTTTGAATTCCTTATTTCACACCTAACATTATTTACCTTTTCTTCATGTCCTTTGGCTTCCAAAGCTCCGATAGCACCAGTTTGCTCTACTTGTACAGCCTGCTGACCTCACTTATGTTTTTCAGATACGTTTCTACTCCTATACCCTAACAAAAATACTCTCTGCAGTCAGGGTGAAGTTTCCACAAGACATTGTTAGCCATACAGACAAATAATACTTGCATACTGAACAACTTCTTTGACAGAATCTCTTCTCTTTTTTCAGTATTGATACTAGGAGACGATTTGTTATAATCTCTCCATGAAGAGGGATTATTTTCGACTTGGCCTTTTGTGATGCAGTTAATTGCTGTACCATGGGTCAATTCCTAAGCCCCAAAATGAGATAATATCAGTGCTGTGGGGTAATTAAAATTGAGATTGGAAACCAGCATTGGTTTAAATTGAACTTGGAAAATATGAAGTTTCTCCTGACAGAATGTGGTATATTAACTGAAGACACTATCAGGAAATTGTGACGACTACACGGAGTCTATTGCCAGTGCTGTATTTTAAAATGGGCAGCACAAATCACTGCAGTCTGACCTGCTAGTTTCTTAGGATGCCCCAGCTGCATGGCCCTTAATAAGGTATCTTCACGTATTACTGAAAAAAATTAATAAAGAGAGGTTAGAAGAGAAGGCAGGCAGTAAGTAATCTCTTCCCTTTGCATTTTTTGGTTCTGGCTGTCATAACTAATTCCACTTGGAAGTAATTTGCATAATAAATGGGTTAGTTAGGTGAGAATGATGTTTGAAGCTGAAGTGCCTTTCTGTGAGGGGGGACAGAGAGGTTTCTAAGACCAGTACCAAACAAAATACTCATAGTGACAGTAAATGTGTTTGCAGTGTGTTGAAGAACATGAGTATGAAGGCAGTGGACCAGATGGGTAACTCTGTATCTTGAAAACAGAAGGCATTTCAGGGTGGAAACATGGGTGTCACACAGTGAAAATGAAAACAAAACAAAAAAACTTTTTTTTTTCAAATTTGTTTCTTACCTACTTCCCAACAATTCATTTCTCTTATTTCTTTTGCCTGTTCTACATTTATTCCTGAAACTACAGCAGTATGGTTTTTTTACTTGCTGTCTTTCTTCAGATAAACCATGTTGTTTTTCTTTATTTAGACTTTGAGTTAATTGTCTTTTTTTAATCTCACTTTGTTTATTATATAAAATGATTGGTGCCTCCAGAAGAAAGTTTTTTGGGGGGAGAGAGGCTGCAGTGAGGGAGGCAAGCATGTTTTCTTTGGTTGTGTGGTGTCCTTAGCTGTCATATGGATTTATTTATTTTTATTCCTATTATTGAGTTGGCTTTTCTTTCTTCTTCTTCTTCTTCTTCTTCTTTTTTCTTTTTTCTTTAATTAATTCTTTGGTGCTATCAGTGACTTCAGTAAAGTGCACTGCATTTTTTCATGTTCCACTTAAATAATCAATTGGTATTATCAGAGGCTTTGCTTTTAAAAGGTGGTGACATATACTATATGCAATGCATTGATGGAAGTAATGTTGAATGTCTGCAAGAAATTATAAAAGTTTCCACAGGAAAAAATTGGCAGCTTCCCAAGCTACATAATTATAGGACAGTCAGAGTGTATAATTAAAGTTAACAGTGAAGAAAATGATGAGAATAAAGCTTTGTGACAGATAATCTTTTTTTGTTCTTTTGGAGCAGACATATTTTCAACCCCAATTCCAATCTGCTGCTTTCCAAAACTACTTCAGTTTCAAGTTCTACTAATTTTAAAAATAAAATTATAAGTTACCATTTAAAACAGACTGTATTCAATGTAGACACCTTGAGATTTTTCTTGCTGGTAACTTGTAGCAGTGTGCCTTTGAAACTTTCCTGAGTTGTAAAAAAGATCTGAGGAAAAACCTTTCCATGGAAATCCTATCATGCTATCATTGCTATTGGTATCTCAGTTTATTGAAGCTTTGTTGTTGATTTGTTTGGGAATTCATGATGGAAGACCATTCAGATTCATTTTGTTTTCAAGATACTATGAGGAGAGAGGTATAAATATATGAAACAGAGATATTTTGTATGCATGTGTTTGTATTTGCCCGATTTTTATTTTATTTTTTTGTATGCATGCACTTCATTGTTTGCCAAGACTGTTGTAAGATAATGAGATCAGCTTTGTTTGGTGTAGAAGGTGCAGGCTAAAGAAACCAAAATGGAGCAGTCCTTTTATTTGTAACCCAGACAAATTTGAGAGTTATTTGTTGTTGTATATTTAAGATCTGCAATATTTGTGCCTGGGATGCTTCTATAGATACAGTAATTTTGCAGTTTTAATAAGCTGACTCCTACAAGTGCAGTTAATGTTAGTTTAGGTGTTCTTGATAGCAGGCAGCAAAATCAATGCTACTTGTCCTGTTGCGAGTGGACTCCTATTCTTCTTGGATCTTTGCTAATTTAAGCATTCTCAGGCAGAAAGAGAAGATACATAGGCTAAACTGAATTTACACAAACTATACCTTAGCTTCTAATGTGCAGGCATTGAAATATTCTCTTATTTTACATTTTTCTCACAGGCATCTAAATATAGTGATAACCTTTATCTGGGAGGGAATGTAGGATTTTACTAAAGGTTATTGTATTTCACAGAAAGTCATTTGAGTCTCAGAGAAATCATATACACCATTGCTTGTGGTGGGGTACACAAGTCTCATTCTAATGAAAATATTTGCTTCTGATGACTTACAAGCGGATGACTTGACACTTTTCTTCTGTGCTTATGACCAGCCACATTCTAACAGGTCTCTCTTCTTCAGGTGAGATTCCTCCTCAAGAACAATCATATTGTGTCTCCTCTTTTTCTTTAAGCACAAAAGGTTGGTGCTTCAGGCAGAAACCACAAATAGACTTAGCAGCTCCAGGTCTGAGCACTGACTATCCATCTGTTTGAATTCTGCTCAGTTGGCTACACAAGTTTATGCCCAATTGTTTGCCATTTATTAGATGAGTCAGGTCTTCATACATTTAGCACGAAAATAATAAGCGATCCTTGGAAACAGATATCTTACTGTAGCCTGGAATTCAATTTCCACATCTGTAGAAGAGACCGTTTCTCCCTTTTCCCAATGACTATATCTATTTCATGCAGATATTTGTTAGATATTAGATGTAAAATTGGCAGTATAAAATATTGTCATCAGGGTGGGAAACCAGTGTTGAAATCCATTTTGTGGTGTTGGGCTTATTGATCCCATGGTATGTTTTATAGTGGATGCATTGCTGCTATATTTTTGTGAATGATGTGCAAGATACTTAGTGGTATGTTCCTAAATTTTCTGTTCTTGTATTTCAGACAAGATTTAAGTTATTAAAATGCTCCAAATCAAAACAACATTTGGACTTTGAGCCAATAGTTATTTTGATTAACTGAAAATGAGAAATTGAGCTGGTTTAGGGTCAGAAATAGAAAATCCCCCTTTCCTCTGCATCTGCTGAGCTGGAAAATCAGTTATTCATACAGCTGTGATGCAGAGATACTTCTTCCCCAGCAGCTACTTGAGTTGCTGCTTTAGGGGAGGTTGAGGAAGGAGTTCTTTTCCTTTTAAGCCTTCAGAAGTCACATTGGAGGAGCAGGTGCTGTTTGTGAGCCCCCGTGATGCAGGCAGGAAGATTGCTGGCGTTCTGCAGAGACCTTTCAGAACTTTAATGGGTTGAGTCACAGGCAGACTGCGTGCCGTATACTTTCTAACCCATGCAGTTGTTGTATAGGAGGCTGCCTACACATCCTTCCGCCAATTCACAAAGTCTCCTCATGCCTACTCATTCTAGCCTGATCAGATATGAGTAGTCCAACATATAATTTCAGCGTTTTCTGAAATAAAACTGAGCCTGATTTCTGCCATACCATTTTTTTTTCCAGAAATGACTGGAAAGGGATGTAATTTATTTCCGTTCCGCTAAAGGTAGCGAGAAAAGTGAGCTTTGTTATATGTGTCTTCCTGGTGTGCCTCATGAGACAAGGCAATTTTTCACATAAGGCCTAATTGTCTATGCCTAGTGGTTCCAAGCCTCTTAATGTGTTCTTGCCTTCTCTTTTCTCTGCCGTACCTGGGGAGAGAAGAAGAGTAGCTATGGAGTCTCACGTGTTTTTCTCATTTACTCTTTCATGGAGCTTTTGTGATGCTGCACTAGCTGCTGATCTCATTCATATGAGACCAAGGTTGAAGCTTATAACAGTAGAGCACTAATAGGGCCTTTCTCACACTGTGAAAGAAAAGACAATTCAAAAACTTGCTACGTTATGCAGGTACTGTAGGTTCTTGCTCTCCTCCTCTACCATAGGTGAACAAGGAGAAAACTGAGGTAAAATATTGCCCTCTCACATTTGCATGGGGCATAGAGTGAGGAGGAATACCTGGCCAGTAGTTTCAAGCCCCTGTTGGGGCCTGTGGGAAGTAAAGAGCAGATCCTGGTGCAGCTTCTGAAGATGACATGGCAGCTGGGCCTTCTCATTTTTCTTGGGTCTTGCCACCGAGCTTTACAGTGATCTGGTTGTTTTTGCATGGAGTGGCTAAGGAAGGAAGAAGCTATACAATATACGAAGACGAGTCACTGTGTATTTAGTTTTTGATAGAAAATAAAGACAATATGATTGTGCTTTATGTTAAGGTGTTTATGTGAGAAGCAAAATTTATCCCTAGGTGCAGCTGCTCATGTGGAACAACTGCAGAACCATTCAGATTTCATTTGTAATAGTTTAATTGTTAGGCACTAACTTTTGGTTTGTTTTAAAAGAAGGGGGAGGGCTAGGGGGAACACCGTGATATTCTAAAAGAAAACAACTACTGGAAGTAGCCATCTGAGTTAGAAGTGCTTTATGGCTGCAGAGTCGAACACTGTTTGTAATGTTACCAGGACAGTTTGAATTCACCCTTCTACCTATATGATGCTATACAATGACAAAATTGGATATTCCCCCCCTCCAGTAGGTCTCAGCTTGTCTTTCAAATCTTGGCTTAACAAAAGGAAATTCTAGTGCCTACCTGAGGAAGGCAGACAAAATTGTTGTTTTGTTTTAGTTTTGCCATGAGGAATTTCTGATCTGCCTCAGGAATGTGAGGGAAGACTGAGATAAGGGGGAGAGGAAACATGTCAAATTGAAAATAAAACAATGAAGATAACAAGAGAGGTTAGAGGGGTCAGTGCTGAGCAAAGGATCTTAAAAGAATGCTGATGCTGAAGGTGAGGAAAATGAAAAGCTGCCTTAGGAGGAAAGCAAAATGGAGAACAGGATAAATGGGAACTGAATCTGCCTGCAGCAGAGTCCCTTATCCTCCTCAGGAAGCATATCCTTAGGATTTGCTTCCTAGAGTTACTCAAAGCATCTAAATGAAACAGGAATGGTGAAGCCTGCCATATGTGATAAGAAAGCTTAGGAGAAAGAAAAGCAGTGTCAAAAAAAGGAAGAGCATCCCTGCAATTTTTGGAGATTAAAATGCTGCCAGATTTACATTTTGGGTCTAGGTAGGTTTTTACTGTATTTACTAAGCAGCTCTCTGAACCTTTTGATACTAACCTACAGCAGGCTGCTGGAAAACTTGGTCTCTGTTAACGCAGGATGATTTGAGACAGCACAATGAAATAGGTCTGGGGAAATGCTCCTTTCTAATAGTGCAGCAGTGCTTGTTGAACCCTCAGCTGTGGGATTTATTATAAGTAGTGCTGCATATATATTGGATCTTGTTGTCTTTCACTCTCTGTATTTACTTCCCAGTCATAATGAATCTCTAGTCTATTGCCAAGCTCCAAGGTAGGCTCAGGAATCGAAGTATTACTTCTGCAGTTGCTGTGGGCAGTGTTTTTTGAACCAATTTCATTTTTAATGTGAGGGATTAAGGGATTGGCTAAATTGATATTCCTATTGAAGAAGCAATATTTTTGCCTGGTGGTTTCATCCTTCTGAATTTTGAGAAGGAAGCTTTTGAATATGATACCCGTCTTTAAAACTTTGGGGTTTTGTCAGTCATTAACTCTTAGTTGCAGACATAAGCTTCACTGTTGAAGCTGATGGCAGATTTCTAAGCCCATGGTAGTCAAGTATGGAAAAATTTTCATTCAATCCATTGTCTCCCTGAGGAGTCTGTTTTTGCTCCTGAGGAAGTGATGGACTCGATGAATAATAATTCAGTGGAAGGTCATAAAGGAACAATGTGAAGTTTCCTGCTGTACAGTTAAAAAAATCTTTTGATTTTGTTTCTTTCTGCTACTGGAGGTTTTGCATTATCCCTTTGTGATGTTGGCATGGCGTTTGAATTTATTTTGTATTATAGTCCATGCCATTAGTACATATCAGGTGAGCCTTCTTTGGGTGACGCTGAGCAACATTAATTATAATACAAAGGGGAAGTACAAAAAAATTTGCATTTTGAAAACAAGAACCAAACATATTCTCGAAGCAGGAATATTCTTTCCTCTATCTTTGTAACTGTTTTGTGGGACGATTGGACACTAGAAGGCTGCCTTCCACTTCTTGAAAAGACTTTTGGCTTCAGAGGAAATAGGGTACTTCAAGCAATTCATATGGCTAAATCCCAGAAGAAATTTAGCTGTCAGCAGTTGCTAACCAACCCTGTCTGAAATGTCTATACTAAGCCTTCATTTCTCTTTCTGATCACTTTGGTTGTTTGTTTTCTGTTTTTTTGTTTGTTTTCTGTTGTTTGTTTGTTTGTTTGTTTAATTATTATTTATTTTTGTATTTGGGAATGTTTCTATTTACAACAGGAATTTGTAAACGAGAGAAGTACATACGTTACGTGACCTAAAAATAATAAAAAACTCTGCAGATCTGTATTCTACTACAACTGTTGTCAAATTCTTGTGTCTATAAAGGCTACAAAGTTTCATTTGCAGAAATGCAAAGTAAATGGGTAATGCTGGCTTTCCTAAAAATTTCAGCTCCTCGCATTTAAGAAAAAAATATATATATATTCTTCCTTTCTCCCTTTCTGCTAGTCAGTTCATCTCATTCTTTTGATATAATTTTGTTCTCTGTTTTCAATCTATGTATCTTGTTCTTGCAGCTCAGAAAAAGGGAGGAAGAATTTGTGTGTTCTTTTTTGTTGTTTTTAGATTACTTCATTTACTTCACTTGTACCACCTCTTTCTCCTGTGTTGTTCTTTAGTATCTTTTCCTCACTCAAACATTCCCTGGCTGCCCTCTCTGAGTAATTTTTTTTCCCTTTTGCTTTCCTTCTCTTGAGATTCTTGTCTGGATTTTTTTGTTTTTCAAGAAAATTGTTGTGTTTTTTCCATGTTACACATCATGGTTGTTTTCTGTTTTGCCTCGTAGTAATGGGCAGTATAGCTTAAAGGAACAGAGAAAAGAGAAGATGATCTGCAGCGTTTAGTATTCCTGTATTGTGAGGAGCTTTTGAATTTTGTTTGTATAACATCAAGTGTATTAAAAGCCATTTTTCCATGTTGCATATTCCCAATTTCATAGCTCTACAAAGAGTAAATAAAGGAAAAACTGGCAGAAGTAGGTGCCTAATATCAGACTAAAGGGCTGCCAAGCAGACAAGGGTTGAGGTAGGATTGAGGGAAGATGGTCAAGGTGGTGAGAGCTCTCCTGCAATGTCCATGTTTTCTGCCTTTAAAGATTTGTTTCCCTCAAAGTAAAATTTAGCAACTGTACATGCCAATTGTGAAATGTCTGTTGGATCTTCAGCTCACTGTGATTGATTAGTGAAGGGGGGTGAGGGGTGAGGATGATTGGGTGCAATGATAGACTTCCATTTGAATGAAGGTTATGTGGACTTGGTGACTTCCTCGCTACTTTCCTTTCCTTGCTAAAATAACTGCTGTGATAGAAATGTGTATGTCTACAGAGTGTACTGATGGCTTGATTCACAAGTACTTTCAGTCTAGAGCTGTGTTATGTTTTTCCCTGCTACAGTTTTCACCAGTTTATGGAGCAAACATCTCCATTCCCCAGTTATTTCTCCTCCATAACCCTTTTGATAAAGGAAGTAAGATTAAAATCATGCCATTATCAGCTGTATTTATAGCATTTTACTTTGGAACAGGATATGAGTCGTGAAGTCGTGAAAAGAGTATTACAAATATCCTAATGAATGTTGTGAATCTGTTACCAAGATTAGGAATAATTTTCCTTTGGGTTTTTGTAAGGACCCCCCTCTCCCTTTTTACTATTGCTGTTTCTTATAGAAATCCATATTTATCAAATTTGCCTACAGATATTTAGATGTAGTAGAGTCTTCCATCTTCCTTTCCTGCAGCAATGTAACATATCAGCTCTGCCTTATTTTGCACAGCAAATTCTAAAAGATGATGCTTGCAGAGAGTGTGAGTGAGGATCGTTTCAAAGCTGCTTTACATATTGATTACTCAAATTGCCATTTAATTTGCTGTATAGCAATACACAGTTCCTTAACTATTTCTCTGGCATTCTTATTGATTGCTGTAATTCTGCCTTACATTATATGCATATATGGTGTCACCATTAAATATTTATGTGCTCATGAAATGTTAATATGTCGGGTTAATGTGAAACTCAACAAAATGCATTTGCCAGAAGCCAGCAGGAATGCTGATCTGAGTGCTTCCCTTCCCCTCCCCCTTACCCTTTCATTTTGCCTCTTCATTGATTTTATTACCAGTGTTTCTCTGCTGTATCTAAATCTGTGTCAAAGCAGCCCCCTGCTCCAGTATGCAGATTTTATGTTTTATTATGTGAGAGATAAAATGCATAATAATAAAGCAAGAGAAGTGATCCCAGGGAGGTGTTGAGACACAGCCTTACGTTGCGTGTGTGCCAATCTGTCATTACTCCTGCGTTTGGGTATGGAAATGTAGCACTATCCTCCATGAAAGAGACTGGAGCAGGATGACTCATCCAGAATGCAAAGTCATATTCTCATGTTCCTTGAACAGTGGCTGCAGCAAAGTAAAACAAAAATTGCAGGGGTGTTTCTTTGATTTGATACAGCTGTTACCCAGATGTGACATGGAACAATTAGACGTAATTTAAACCGAAATTTTACAAGGAAAAATAAGTCCTCTTGGCAGAGTGGTGACCGTGATTCTAACACCGCCCTGTTGGAAAAGTCCATTAAAAATTGGTTGGGGTCAAGTATTTATCAAACCCTAAATTACTTTCTAAGCATCTGTGGGAATCTAGGAAAATCTGGTTTATCTAGGTGATAAAAAGACAAAGAACATGGATGATCACTTTGTTTTGTTTTTCAAATTTCACAACACAGAGAGCAACCATCCTTTTATATCCCTGGAGGATGGTTAGGAGCAGAGTAATAGCTAGAAGCTGCCCTTTTACAGTAGGACTGAAATAGATACTTCTTGGTGAAGAGGTTTTGGCATGCCATGTGAAACAGATAACTTTCCTACTTGCTTTTGGGTTTTCACTCTTTTGCCCACTTTTACCTTAACTGCCTGACAGTGCAGGCTTCTGCACATGAGAGAGTGTGGATACCTAAGAGTCACAACTAAAGTCTGGGGAGAGAGGGAAAGGTTTTGCTGGCATCCAGTAATGCATTAGTTCTCCTCTCTGCTACCACCACCTCGTTTCAGGCAAAGTTCCAGCCTTGGAGCCTTTTACAAATCAGGATTTAGTGGGAACTCCAGGATTTTAGAAAGGAGCACAACATTTTCTGTCATGTTGGAAAGAAGTGTTGTTTTACTGTTTTGGAAGGTTTCCTTGCTGTTGAAGTTGAAAGATTAAAAAATAAAAAAAATACATGGCAAAGATAGGAGCTGAGGAGACAGGAGGAATGCAAATCAGAGAGTAGTGTCTAAACACTTGTTTGAGAAGAAAATTTAGAGAGCCTCTGAGGTTCTTTGGTGCTTGGCAAAATCTCTTACCTTTGAAATTCATTTTCTTCCTCTCTCTCTCACCCCCAAGCTGTGCAGCAGCTGTTTAGGTTGTATTTTTTTCCTTTTTTTTTTAAAGCTGGTGGTAAAGTTTGTTACTGCAAAGACAATTCTTACTACAAAACTGTTTTGATCGCTTCTTTCTTTCTTTTTTTTTTTTTTCCAGCACGTTTTGTCCTCTTGTCAGGCACACACCTTCAGTGAAGTCTATAGTATTTTGTAACTCATCTTTCATCTACAGTGAAATATCTTGTATAGTTGTAGTGCTGGGGAAAATTTTATTCCAGATGATATCTGATGGTGCATAAATGTTCAAGAAATTATTTTCTCCCATTTTTGCACTGTCATTCAACTGAGAATACGAAGACTTTCCTTGAGTTGTTTCTGCAGCATTCATGGGCTTTATGCAAGAGTGAAATCACTGAAACGATTTGCATGCAAGTGCAAGTTTCTTCTGTAACGAAGAAACTGAACATATTTTCATACCCTGTGGACTTGAGTTTGATTATTGTCACTTGGATCTTTTTTGGAGCCTGAATCCAGCTATACATTTTTTGTCATACATTTTATAGTTCCTTTTAAGTGTGTTCATGTCTATAAATCATCATATCTAATTTCCTTTAACCTGCAAATCTGAAATGCTTCTCGAATATTTGAAATATTTATTTCTCTTTGGCTTCTGCTGCAATTTCTCCAAGCCAGGGATGGTGCAGAACAGAAATGTTGCATAGGAATGGCAAAGCATCTGAGTCAGTCCTGGAATGGTACTGCTTCTGTGTTGCTGCTTTGTTCATAGGGAGGCAAAATTGCTCCTTTATGATTTTTTTTTTTCCTGTCAGCTCATTTCTCCTGTCGTTTAGCTGGGGGAAAGGTTAAAGTTTATGAAAAGTTTCCTAAATTCAGCTTGGTATGTACTGTAAATGTTGGATGTGGAGGACAATACTTCAGCTCATGCATTCTTCAAACTGATTATTTTCCATTTTGATTCCTACTTCAGATTGTCCTGGAGAACAGTAGTCGAGAAGACAAGCATGAGTGCCCGTTTGGCCGAAGTAGCATTGAACTGACAAAGATGCTGTGTGAAATATTGAAAGTAGGAGAGCTGCGTAAGTTGGCCTGTTTATTTGACCTCTAAGAACCATGGAGTGAGTTCAGTGATACCTGAAGTTTATTTCAGTTCAAGAATATTATTCTGGGAATCATTTCTCGGTATGGTTACGTGTTGAACACTGGCACTCAAAATGACTATGCCTATTTTTCTGTGTCTCATACTAATTTGCTGGTGTTTCAGTGATGAGGGTGGAGTAGGGGAAATGGGCATCTGATTTTTGAATTTCTTTTGTATGAACAGTGCGGTTGCATCATTTCCAGAGGGGTCAGTTCATGTCCCACTGGGTGTCTTGGTTATCCTCTGTGTAGGAGACTTCTTTCTCTTACTGTTCCATGGGCTTGTCCTTAGGTTGGTTTTATGAGTAGTACGATCATTTGTTGTGGCATTGTTCATCTAAACTGACACATCCTGTTTTCTCTTATATATGTAAAGCTCTACTTAAACACAAGATATTCTATGTCATTTACTCTTAATACTGTGATATGAAATACTGTATTTTAATACAGAGTAAACAAGTATTCTGTAAAGCTGTCTTTGGCTTTGATTACAGCCCCTTGACAAATTTTTAGATACTATTAAACGGAAGAGCATTTCTGTATCTACATTAGTGTAGGGTGTTGGTGTTTATCAATATATGTAAACTTCAGTTACCCATCAATAATGTTTTGGATCCTGCTGCAGTCTGTTTGGCATTTCATTTTCATGCTGCACGAGCAGGGGGCACAACTGAGATGCTTGCTTTCCTTCCAAGATGTTTTCTTTTAATTTTTTTTTCCCCTAATAAATGCTTTTCTTTTACTTCTATGCCCAAGTCCACAAAACATAATGAGAAGAGCAACACAAAAAGCATCAAGCAAGCATATAGGTATCATTGGTTCTTGTTAGTAGCAGCTCTGCAATAGATGTCAAAAGCACTGTTTTAAGTGTATGATTTTGCTGTTAACACATGTAAGGTTTTTAAATGGAGTGTCTTGAGAGAATTTATTGACCAAAGGAAAACCCTCTTTGTGCAATAGGGCAGGCTAAAACGCATACATTGCTTACAGCTTCCAAATTGATACTCAGTATTTGACAGACCCAGACAAATGATATGAGGCTTAGTTTGGAGTACCACACCAAGTATACCAGTTATTAAGGAGTGCAATCACTACGTCTATAAACGAACAGCTTAGCAACTATTCTAGATGTCTTCAAAAGCAAAAGTAATGTGTTCTGTAAGGTTCAGACTGAAGCAGATCCATCTCCCTCAAAATAACCTTATTGCTGCAGTTGAGGTGTCTACAGCCAAATTATCTCTGATAGGTCTGTCTGAATTTTTCTGCTGGTAAATGTAGGAGGGACATATCTTGGCAAAGCTGTAAGACTATTTGGATTAAGTGCTAAAGATTGATTTTGTTTTACTTCTGCAAATGCACAGAAAATTACCTGAAATACTGCTTTGTATTGGATGTTTTTTGTAGATGTCCCATCCCTACATGGGACTTGCTGTGCATTTTGCTGCTAAGAAAGATGATTGAACTAGAGGTGAGCCAGGTGTCTCAGACTTCTTCCTTGCCTGTGTCATGAAAAGTCATTTGCTAAATAAACCTCTTTTTGCTGCAGACACGTTTGTCCCTGTGCAGGGGCTGTTATTATGTAGATGATTTGCCACGTATGGTACTGTTTATTCTGATTGCTTCTAACTTCTGGAGATATAAAGTTTCATGTTTTAACTTTTTCATTATATAGCCTTTTCAAGTAGGGAGTGTGAATAAAAAACAAAGGGGATTTGGGGTGGGGGCTCAGTTATCATATAAAAAATATGCAAAGAAAGTTATTTTTGCTATCTTAATTTTAGAAAGAAAACTTTCTCATCTCTTTTTTAGAGTAGCTCTACACTTTGGAAGTGTGGGGGTAGCAAGAAAATTAAAAATTTCCCTAAGAATAGTTCTATCTGAGGGAAGTTACCTTTTAACGTTTTATTGCCATTTCCTTTGGTGTTATTAAAGCTGCAAGTCAGTGGATGATGGGTGTGCTTGTTCACAGCAGGCTCCAGCAGTGCTCTTTCATAGCCATGTGAAGTAGTACAGACAGGTTTGATGCCAAGAAATGCACTGGTGCTTCTGTTGATAGAAACCAGATGTAGCACCGCTGACTTCTGTGAAGTCACACTAATCTACACCCAGAGAGCATCTGTCTCTGGACGCAGCAGTAAGATTGCATCATAGCCTTATATTCACAGGGGACAGAGCTAAGGTTATCTCTAATTCATCTTGACAATTTACCTTTTCACCAGTATGTTTCCGTAGTGGTTTTGTTTATATGGAACTCTAACTGTCCCTTACAAAGGTTGTAATAAAATACACTTTTACAATAATATACAGAAAACAGTATGTGCATCTTAAGTGACCTGTAATCAGTAGTATATTTTGTTGAGAAGTGCAAACTAGAACTGACTTCTCAGGAAAATGTACATTCAGGTTTATTCTTCACTTGAAAATAAATACTGTATTGCTGAATAGGATTGGACATCTTAAAAATCGGTAGCTACAGTTTAGGGCAAAGGTGTCCCTGGTAGTTCATATGTGTTATATTTCAAAATATGCAGTTAGGCTGCTAGTGTTTCTTTAGAAATTCATAACTAGTCATTATTGCACAGGGACATAGAACTTTTTTCTAATAGTTTCTGAAGTGTATAATATAAAAGCTACAATAAATTACCTTTTGTTCATGAAATATTCAGCAGTGGAAACTTTCTTGAAGTGCAGAGTAGATAAATGCTGCTAGACTGTCCATTATTTATGAAGAGCATTTTAATGCTGATTATACTGCCCTTGCTCCATTGTATTAAATACATTCAGGCAACAGGAAGACATTTTACTATTTCTTTTTGGTCCTTTCAAGCACTGCATTCATGCCAGGAAAGGACTCCCAAGAAGAAAAGGTTTTGTGAAACCTTTTAGTGAAAGGTTTGCCACTCCTCCAGATTTTGCATTTCCCCAAATCCAAGCACCAGACTTCTTCATTCTTTGACTTTGGTTCCAAAATGTTCATAACTCAGAAGTTCATCTCTTCTTTGGCAAAGCACGTGTTTAAATCTTGTGTAAGAAAAGGAAGCTTAAGTACAAACTGTGAGCTGAGAATATGCTAACTGCTTTATAGAGGTGTACCTGTGGAAGGGAAGAGCTGAAAACTTGAGAGGAAGGCTGGTACAGTGTTTAAGTAACATGGAAGTTAGTGAAATGTGCGTAAGTCAACGAAATCTCTGAATTGAGGAAGAGTGGAATATTTGGCTTAAATCTTTTAATCTTATGTTACAGTTGCTGTTAGAAAGGCATTGAAGAGAATGACTTTACTGAGTACTTGCCAGGACACTCATATCGGCAAACACTTTGATAATTGTGATTTCTCCAGTAATAGTTTCCTTTGTACATCTTGGATAACAAAATGATTTGCTTCTTGTCCTCTTTGTCTTAGAGCTGACATCAGACAGTAACATTCTCACCCCAACAATCGCACTCATCCCGCTCCTACAGGGTGAGCCACTTTGACACTCCACAACACTGGTACATTGACAAATTTACAAAGAGCAGATAAAATGAGGCCATTCGTATTTCCTTCTTAGTAGATATGAAAACTAAGGAAACCTCCATCTTCCCTCTTCTTCCTGCAGGTTCTGGTACATGACATACATGCTTAGAGGAGAAGAAACACCTCCTTAACAGTCTGCTGGCTTTGCAGGGAGACAGTAACATTGCAGATAAAAAAAAAAAAAATTACCAGCTTGTAGCTGATGGATGAACAGTAGATTAGTGATGTGTGCAGACAGCTTTCCTCAGTGCTGCCACTGTTACGGTCTGAATATGTTTATATGCCAATACCATTGCATGCCTGAAGTTATTCTATAGTTAAGGCATGTCAGACTGAGTATTTTTAGTGTGTTTTTGAGCAGGACACAGATGTAGAACTGAAAATGTTCCCATGTGATTGTTTTGATGGGTAGTGTTTAGGGGCTTTTGCAAAAATCAGCACTCAAGCTTTATGACAGACCACAGGGGTATATGCCACATGTCAGAGAATGTTTGTCCTAAAGCTTCTAATGGATAACTTCTTCACTGGGTTTTCTTGCTTTCTTATTGCGGAGAATTTAATTGTCATGGGCTTCTGTTAGACTTGATCCGTTTATAGGACTTTTTTTCTCAAAGGAGAAGATTTAAATGCCAACACATTGTAATGCCCTTGATGCTGTTCATACATGTTTTTGGTATAGATTACTCATTGCAATTATTGCCCGTGTTGCAGAATTGAAATGGTTCAGAAATTCTTACATCATTGTCCCTTTATCAGATAGAACATGCTGGGTACTTAGTAGGTATATAGTGATGTTCATGGTTGTGCCTGCCGAGATGAAGGTAATCAAATCTCATGCTTCAAGGAGTAAGCTGATTGCTGCAAGGGTCAGGAAGCACTTTTTCATCTTTGCACAATTCACAATGTGCATTGTAGGTTTTTTCTGTTGGTCTTTCCCTGAAACCATATTGGTCACTGCAGGATCAGCATTCTAGACTTGAGGGTTTGTCTGGTTCGATTTTTCATTTTTCGTTTACAGCAAATCCAATATTTTTATAACTGAATGTCATATATAAAATTTTTTCCCCTTGCTTGAAAGCTAATTGCCTTTTCACTCCCATCCTCTTAAATTTAAATAGAATAAAGCCCCAGAAATAGTAAATAAAATTAGATAAGGGAATTTTTAGTGTTCTCATGTTTCTTCTTGCAATTTCATCTTCTGGAGGCTGAAGCATTTTAGGACTCAGGAAGTGTTTGTTAGGAAGCTGACCTGCTTTTCTCACCAAAGGGGTATTTAGTAAAAGGTAATGATTTTTCTTTTTCATCCTGAACTTGTAGTCCTACCTTTAGAATATAATAAAATAGTTAAAAATAAATTCTAACCTCCTTTGTCTTAGCTTTTTAGTGTGTTCATTCTTATTCTTCACTCTTTATCCTCTTGCCCAAACCATCACCGCATCAGATAACTCCTAGTCAGAGCAAAAATTCATAAGATCTTGAGTGAAGGTCACGAGATAAACACCATTCAGCCAACTTTGAAAACAATCAGTAGTAGTGAAGGGGAGGGATGGGGGTGTCTAAAATCTATATTGATCTTGAGTTTTAAGGGTTACTTTGGAAGCATTACTAGCAAATTAGCCATTCCCGACTACAGGGATGTTAAATATGCTTGTCCTTCTTAATGCAAAGCCAATAACTCATGGAGTCACCTGAATTGTAATTGTGTGTGATAGCAGAATCTCACTTTATCAGGCAGCCATCTTTTCCTGTTTGGTAGCACAGTCCCTCTGGAAAGAGAACGAAACTCCCTTTTCCTAGGGAGATGATTTTTTTTTTTTTTTTTTTTCTAGCTAACATTTTCTTGCTCTAAAAAGTCTTAATCTCCTCATGTTTATGGTAAACTGTGAAGTTCTTGCAAAACATCCAGTGTAATCTTTGAGAACGTGAGCAAAGCAGCTGCAGGCACCTATTGAGCAGGATGATTCATTTTTACCTCTGTCCTGAAGGACAGTGAGATAGATGTTGGAACGTTACTTTCTGCACGTGGCACTCTTGGCTTCGAAGTTAATACAAAGTTGGCTGCTGGGTCAGTTAGCTAGGCACCCCAGTCAAGTTTCTTTCCTACTGTGTATAGCCATATGTCTGCTTTTATAAATCTTTATCTCTTTGGAACAGGGATTTATAAATTGTTTCGTATGTGCAAAGTGCTTAACATTATTGTGTCCCAGATGCAGGACTCCTTAGCTCCTTTAAAATTACTTTTACTCAATTTTCAATAGTATTATTCATAATAATAAGCATGGAGCGTGGAAAAAAACTGAACACTTAAGGGCAAGAAAGATGTGTGGATGTAAGGGATTTTCTAGAAGTTGATTTATTTCTCCAAAGACAACAAAGAGGTAACTTGATTAGGCATAAAGAGCTCTTTTATCTGGTAATGGAAGGGACAGCAAGAATCGAGACCTGAAAGTTAAAGCCTGATAAATTCAAGTTGTGAGTAAGGTATAGGCATTAGCAGTGAGGATGCTGAACTAGGGAACTAGCAGAACAAAGGTGAAGAATGATGAGGAAAAAAAAAAATCTTGGTGTTGATTTCCTGTGCTTAGTGGAATCTATGGCTTTGGCAAACTTGATATCATGGTAGAATAAAAGCTGTAATTTGTTTTAACGTGGTCACTGGAACCAAATTCTAGGATTTTTTTCTTCAATTTTTTTTTTAAAGGCTATAATGGATGGTGTAGTAACATAAAAGTCTGGGCAGGTGTGTGAAAGCAAACCAGATTATGTGGATAAATAGATCGGATTATTGCCATAGGAATAACTGGATTAAATAAAATCTTCAAAATGTGTCCCATTTTGAAAACTCTACATCTCTTCTGAGCATTGGAGATCTGTTCAGGCTTTTGAAGTTTCCTTCTGCCTGCAGGTTTGCAAGTTCCTTCAGACAGCTGAGATATAGCTAAACATTTGTTGCTTACCTGGAGCAATTTCTGGACATTTTGAGGGTTGCTCATTGTTCAGTGACAGGTTAATGTTGAGCAGATTGAATTTAAGAGAAAAATCATCTTGAAATCCATTCTGGACCTCCTTATTTCACTTTGTGTTACTGTTTTATAAATACAGATTTGTTAAAAGTAGCCAAAGTATTCTGGACTTTGGAACAAGTTTTGCTTAAAATCTTCAGTAATATCTCATGTTTTCACAGCACTTCTGTGCAGCAGGCTAGAAATTTTGCAACTGCTCTGTTTAAAAGAGGCATAAAGTTGCTAAATGAATTGTACATAGAATCAAGTAATGTGTAAAAAGCTCAATGTTGTTTTAATGGCAATTTTCATTGTATCTTTCCTGTTGCTTTGTATATTCCAAAAATGTTTGTGTGGGCAACACTAAAGGACATTCAGGATGGAAGCAGAAAGTTTTGTAGGTGAAAAAGAGGGACTTGAGATTTTCCTCTCTGGAAAAGCCAGAATGATTTTGGGGTTTGAAGACATCCATTAGCAGGTTGTCTGCTAAAATGAGAACCAGTGTTAACTGTTCAGTTCCTGTAGTTCCTGAGACAAAGATATACTTGTAAAGGCTAGAAATGTGCAGTATTCTATGAGGTTTTGCAAATAACATCCCTTTTCTTGAGTGACTGAATATCCTTGTAACAACCCCTGCTGAACTGGCTCTGAGGTAGTGCTTGTACCACTAATTGTCCCAGGTGGTCCCTACACATGGAGCTTCATGGATGCTTGCACAGTACTGGAGGCACTTTTGGATTGCTGTTGACTGGGTAGTCGAGTCCTCTGTCAGAAAGCTTTGTTCTCTTAGGCTTTTTACCTTCGTTTATTCTAGGAAAAATTTGATAATTTGTGTCTTAAAAAACAAAAACAAAACAAAACAACAACAAAAAAACAACTTTTCCTGGCTCACAGTAAATAACTTTTTTAAAATCTGAATCTGTGATGGGTGCTTCAGAGCTTTAAAGGTATTTAAATTCAGATCCTCAGGCTTCTGAGGAAGAAGATCAGGCATGATGTCCTGATGTAGTACTGACCAAAGGCAAGGCAGAGACTGAGAACAGTACAGTTACGTTTCTCTGAACCTTTTCTTTGGTTAGCACATGCTGCTTCTCCTGCTTACTATGTGCTGTGCATTGTAAACATGCTGTTTGTGTTTGTTCAGGAAGCTGTGATGGTTTCTTCTGTTGCTTGGTGGACTGAGCAGATAAATATGGGTGTTCTTGGTGGGGGGATGACAAAGCAGGGAGTAATCAACTTTTTTTCATATAACTGCACTTAAATTTTTGCACTCAAAGAGTTGTACCACCTGATACTTTGGAAAGCTACTTTATACTGACTGATCATATACCCACTTAAACTGGTGGAGGAACCTTTCTAATGGAGGTGTCATTGATCATTCCTGATGAATTAAAAAGGACATGTCCGTGGTGTATTTCTTTGCAAGAGTTTTTTTTCTCAAAGAGCTGATCAAAACAGCAAACAAAACAGAGTAGTGAAAGCCTAGATCCTAATATATTTTCTTTATCTGTCATTCACCAGCAGTATTTGATTGTAAAACATCTAACTGTGTTTATGTACTTTGTTGTAAGTCTGTACTGTTTAAGTTCTGTCTGTACAAGTAAAAGTAACAGTAAAGGCGAGTAACCTGAAGGGTTGGAGCTGCACTGTGAAGGTGACGCAGATATTTAACGTTGGGTTACTGACGTTGCCTACGTGTTGAAATACCATCTGTCACTTTCATTTCCGTTGAAGTGCTCGCTAATGAAAAGTTTAAGAAAATTTGTTTCTAACAATTAAACTTCACTTGCCCTTCTTGAAGAAGCATAGATTAGCTGGAACTGTGACAGGAGAAAGCTGTAGACCCTCGGGCCTTTTACAGACCATAGAAATGTTCACATTTCAGCATGAACTTTTCATTGTGCTGGCTAGGTAAAATACAAGCACGAGTCTGCAAGGTTATATTTTGCTCTGTTTCATGATGAAGGATTCAAAAAGTGAGTACAACCACTCTTGAAATGGCTCCTGTAGCTGTACTTATTTACCCTGCATTTGGCATTCTCCATACCTGGATTAGCAGAAACTTTGCAGCAACTGTTTAAATGTGGTGAATGCATTTTCAGGGCATATGTCTTTATATATTACAAGGAATTTAATTGCTTGTGTTGTAAAACTTCTGAACAATTTGAGCTAAGGTGTTGTCATAGCCATCTTGTGTGAATTGAAAAATAATTTCAGTGTAATTCTTAAATATAAAGCTTTAATACCTGCTGTTAAGGGAGAGTAAGGGTAATTCTGAATTTTGGGAGAGGAATTCCAAACAACCTGGAGAGTTGACTTAGGATACTAAACAAATATAAATGTGATATAGTGTCATGAGGTGGAGCCAGGAGGCAAATCCTGACTTGACTCCTAGAGGTTTGCATCGGGATCTCACCTCTCCCCTTTAGGGCATCGGGAAGGTAAGAGCTGGCAGGCCTGGTGGAGCCGGGCCTGTGTCTCAGCCTATCCTCCTTGGGACAGCCTGGGCCTGGACACGTGCTCTGCTCCCCAGCACCTTCCTAGCACTGCTTGCACAGTTGCGGGGCCTGCAGGACACTTTTCTGGTGTATTGCTGGCTCCTTAGGGACGAGAGAGCAGTGCCAGGGTAGCACTTCCTGAATGAGAAACCCTGTGACCCTCCAAACAGCTCCCCTGCTGCTAGTGCCAGGCCCAGGGATGGGATGGTAGCAGGCTGGGAGCAGAACTGGCTTCTGGTGCTGCTGTCTGCTGGCAGAGGAAATGGGGATGGAAAAGTCTCCACAGTGTGATGTGGTCCTCACAACGGCTGAGATGGGATTGCATTTCCTTAGTTAATTACAACCCACATATTCACATTCATCACATGTCCCTGTTCTCCACAGACTTAAAGCCATTCATTTTATAGCTAGCATAACTGGAACTTCTATTTTGTTATTTTGTGATAGCTTTGACAGAGGATGTCCCTAGTTCTTCTTGAGGACATCTAACTCCTCTCATGTTTCTTTTCCTCAATGTTTTGGTAAGTTCATCCATGCTCTCAGGACAGGCTCAGATGAAGCAGTCTCCTACAATTCATTCTCACCAGTTTTTGGATGAAGTAGAGATGTGCTCTTCATACGCGCAAGTTGTGTGACTGTATATGCTGATAAATCATTAGGGGAATTGTAATTATATGCTGCCTACTCCAGGAGCCTGTCACAGTAGACAATTTATTAATAGGGAGGTGTGCATGCATGCACCCATACAGACTCTTCAGTCTTTGTCTTTGAAACAAGGTTGTCGTATGAATTTGGGCTCCCATAATTCTTTATTTCGTGTACTGGGAATATAAGAACAAAATGGAACACTTTGTGGGAAGTTATTAGATATACGAATGATTTCTGATGGAAGAGTTGTTACCTGACCCTGGGCCTCTTTGGCATGGAGAGTTGTGACTTTGTTCTGGATCTTTCCAAGTTGTTATTGAAGGAAAAATTCATGGCTCAAGTTAGAGATATCTTTATTATTTTTTTTGCCTTAAGTCTCATTTATTACTGATGTATCTGATGTATATACACAGGATTTATTCTTCTTGCAGTTTCAGCTGCTGTGTCTTAATAAACCTGAGCCTCCAGCATGTCTTGGTCTTAACTCATTCAGGGCCAAGCTATTTGCTTGCTTTTCCTGAGCCTTTGTGTTTTATATGTACACAGCTTGCTAATATTCTTGCTAATAATGCCCAAAAGTGGCTGGTGGGCTCTTTTTGTCTTCCCCTAATTATCACTACAGAGTTATCAATTTAATTATTCTCTTAAGCATCCAAGGAAAGACCCATCAGTCCTCTTCACATCAAAGACCCATTTGATGACAGACTCTTTGTTAATAAAAAAAAAAAAAAAAAGGCATCATAATATTAGCTATAAGCATGTATGAAGTGACTGATAAGGAGCTCAGGATAAGCGTTGGACTCTTCGTTCATCTGAAGTAGGTTATCGAGACTCAAAATCTAGTTACATATGAGTATGAAAGCTTGTTGGCATGATGTTGACTTTCTTAAGCTTTTAGCAATAAATCCTGTGGTTAATGAGTCCTTTGGTTGGTTGCTCTTCAACTGCGTGCCTTTCATTTTTAAGTTTATAGCCTCTAAGCACAGAATGTAGCAGATATTTGCATAGTAAAATTAAAAAGCTTGATCTTTGGGCCTGTGCTAGCACTTAGTGAGAATTAAGTGTCAAACTTACCAAATCAGAAAGCAAAAGTGATCACCTTATAACCATACATTTCAAGCATTCATCTTCTAATATTGAGAATATTTTGTCCTTTTTGTCTTCAGTTGCCCATAGTTATCAGTGTATGGTGTAGAATACAACTTATTCATCGACATTGGTGATAGGATGTCATTAGCTGTCTCAATCAGCCATAACATAGGAGTGCTAGTGCTAAATGAGTTTTCCTAAAAGCAGATACTCTTATCAAAACAGATTAAACCATTTTGGAGGAGTAAAAAATTTCAGAGCCAGTACCAATGAAAAGAAACTATAAGGAAGTGAATGGTTTTCCACAGAAAAAGGTTTGAATGTATCTATCCAGGCCTCAAATAAACTAATCAGGCTGCAATTAGTTTTGATATAGGCTTTTGATTGTTCTCCTTTCCAATAGAAAAAAATCTTCGATTCTAGACCATTAAACAACAACAAAAATAAATAAACGTTTCTTTTGAACCTTTTTAATAAAAAAACTTTGCAGACCTAGAAGGTAAAATTGGAAAATGTCCAATCCCCCCCCCCTTTTCTTTTTTATATAACGTAGATGTGGGATTTCAGAGATGACACTACTGCAGTTATCGAACAAAGACAGGCTTTGTGTGGTGCCATGGAGCAACCTGACCATTACTGTGAAGAATAATGAATCTTGGGTTATAAAAAGACAGAAAATTCTACAGATGGTTTAGTCTTTAGCTTTTTACTTTTATTGCCTGTTTTTCCTCAAGTCACGGTTTTTCAGATAATGTTTTACAAGGAGCTTGTGATCAACCTGGGGCAATTCCTACAGGGACCAGCTGAAGGTGCTATGTGATCTCATTACCCTGGTAACAGCTGAAGGATTAGATGGTGATATTCTTTGCTTAATTTAGTGCTGTAGAGTCTGATGTTCTTCCAGTCTGAAAAGTTCACTGCCTTTTCATATAATAATCCATGATCAGGTTTTGTCATAAGCCTATCGTCTGGAAGGGCTACAGGATCACCAGTCTACAACAATATTTTATTGATGTGCTATATTTAAAGGCATTAAAAGTCTTGAGGATTATTTGTGAGGTGGTATTGTATTTACAGGCAGATATTTGGAGGCAAGGCCTCTTCTTTTCCTTCAGCTTTCAACAGTGGAGCCATGAGCTGTCCCTTCCATTTCCTTCTCCTTCTGTATTGCAAAGGGTAGTTTTAGTAATTATTTCCTTGCATTTGGAAATTATACGTTTTGATTTTTGTGAACAGCTAGCATATCTGCAGGAATTGCAGTGCAGCTGGTCTAGAACTCAACCTGTTGTGCAATGCAGATGTGCCATTTAATTTTTTTCTCTGTTTTTAAATAGCATGCCATCATGTTTTAGGAACGTTTGAGTTGCGTTTTCAATCTTTACCCTAATATTTGCATATTAATAAGTCATTGAAAAACATTATGTAAATTTTATATCATGGTGAATATATTATCAAATCAAATGGCCTTTAAGGGTAATTATAGAAAGCTACTATCAGCTATGGAGATGAAATTTGACTGTGTTTAACTTTTCTCTTTTCCTGTACAGTTAAGTACCAAAGTCTTGGAACTGATGTAAGCATTTCAGAAAAGCCAGTAAAATGCTGGAGAGGAGGCATATCTCTCTGAGTTTTTTCTTTTTTCCCCCCAATAAATTTTTTTATTCTTTTTAATTTTTTTTTTTTTGCTGTGAAGTTACAGTTGTGTATTTAAAATTATTTTGCCTTAAAGGTCTGTTTTGTTTGTTCAAGTTGAGGACATAAAGCTATTCCAGGCTCTGCATCTGCAACCTAAAAAAAAAAAAAAAAAAAATTGTATGTAAAAAGTATTCTCCTACCAGGCAATTGAGAGCAAAGGAAAGAGACAGACTGTCTTTCTGCACCATTTTAAAATTAGGAATGGACATCCCAAGACTGACTTAAAAATCACGTGATCTCTATTATTTGGCCCTTTTTAGACATCTGTTTTTTGAGATACCATTCTTTGCTTGTGTTGGTGTGAGTTTTGGAATATACAGTAAATGTACAATTCTCACATGTTCTTTTGATTGCATTAGATTAGATGGAATTTCAAGGTGACGCCAAATATGGTGTGACAGAGAAAAACTCTTTTTTGGAACTTCTGGATTTGGTATATGGAGCACTAGGTAATGATGGAGATATTTGGCTGAAATTTTTGGCTACCTTCGTAAGAGCTAAGGTTTAAAATCTCATTGAATTTATACCCTTTAGACTTCCCAGTTACTTGCAGTAACAGCATCGTCTTGCATTACTTAGCTTTGAAAAAGCTGAGCTGACCCTCAGACAGACAAATTTACGCATCATCTCAGCACACTGGAATAGCTATTTCTGTCTCTGCTCACTGACAATGAACAAATAACCAAGCATTTCCATCATCAGCAGTTTCTCTCCTCCTCTTTTCCACCCCCAGATTCCAGGGGTGGGTGGTGACAGCTTGAAGCGATTAGATATATTTTCAGATACCTATTCATTTTGAAAATTAAGAAAATAAAGTGTTTCTCCATGTTACTGCTGAATTATGAATTTTTAAATGTTTTTATAGATGCTTTGGTAAAGCTGCCACATTTACTGTTGAACAGAACTGTGCAAATTCTGTGTTGGAAAGAAACATCTATTATTCACTCCCGTTTAAGACTTCCTCTGCAGTGTACGTGATCCTTTTGTTTTCCCGTTAAATGAACTTCTGTGAAATCCAATATTACTGTACAAGTATTAACGGAAAGCAAATCTTCACATGCATGGACAGTCACACCACAAGTAGTGTGTTTTATTGGAGATTGGATTTTACTTAATACAGCAGGGTAGAGTATTCCCAAAATGCCCTGCTAGAGGATTGGCATAGAGGCAATTATAAAGGATGGAGGAAAGGTTTGATGTCACCCTCAGCAGTAGGTTATACCCAGCACAAGTGTGTACACAAAACGTGACATTGCATAATAGCTAATATACTTGGATATTAATTCTCACTTCCTTAAGAAATTCAAAGTTGCTGTAATCTTTCACAGGATTTCTTCCTGATTTATAAGACTTCTGTTTACCCATTCACAAAAGAGAAGCAGTACCATATGATTTGCATAAGCAGTTGAATTACAGTGTATGTGTCGTGTGAGAAGTATTTATGATCCCACCCATGGTAAGGCAATACCTATGTATTATTTTTGAAGAATAAGATACACTTTATTTTTGTCTAGATTTTCTTGCATCTCCTTCCTCACAGGAAGGGAGAAACAGATAAAGGCTGGGTTGACCTAGCTTCATGTACAAACCAAAACAAGTATTTTGAGGTATACAGCTAAGTTTCTCCTGTACTGTTTTCATACGGGCACAGTTATGTGAATACTGATAAGTTTTTTTCCTACTCTGGCTCATTCTCACTAGGCTAAGCAGCCCCAATGGGGGAAGCCTTTACATTGGTATAATGAGTTCAGAATTGTTGTACTGGGTTGTACTATGTCTAAGTGTCCGTTTCCACCCCCTTTGCATCTAAATGCTCTTGACCTTCTCCCCCAGCAAAGACAGCTTTGTACAGATGTGTCTATAGTATTGGAAGTTTTTGTAGCTAAATGACAAGTTTGTACTTTACCTCTATCAGCTTCCAAACTTGCTGTCAATAGTGAACAGCTATGTGAAGGTTTGTTGTCCTGCATGCTCTTCCAGTATCAGTTTCACAGGATAAAAACACAAACCTCTTAGCAAACCAGGTTAAAAGGTAGATAGTTTATCTACATTTCTTCTAGCTGAATGAAGGGTTAAGCAAAGATGACATTGTGTGCAGTGAGGTTTAATACAGGTGCCACCTGAGGAAAGGTATGTTCCCCATACATTTTTGAGGATTTCTCTTTGTACTTAACTGAGCTGAGACACTATTCCAACTTCTTTCCTAGCTTTCTGTGTGAGTCTAGCTTCTCTATGTCACCCTTAGTTTCTGATACACAGAATGATGCCTCTTGGTAGCAATTAATGATTTTATTCTTGTCAGAAACCCCAAAACACATCGGAAGGCAGAAGAAGAGGCCAGAACTGTGCCCTACTGATGGTTTCAGAGAAACCTGTGACTTATCACACCTGTTATAGCTATGTCTTTAAAAATAAAATAAAATAAAAAAATAATAAAAGCTCTTCCTGGTACACTTGTATTAGCAAGCTTGGTTTATTTCCTTTTTATCTAACGTTCATTTTGAAGGGTATGCTTCTGTAAATCATCTCATTAGTGGGAGCCCATCTGCTCACATTTCTTCCAAGATAGTGTAACTTTTGTGCATGCATGCATACACACAACACAAAGGTTTCCAGTACCAGTCAGTGTTGATTCCCATTAGACTTCAGGCAGGAGGAGAAAGATTAATGATCTGGGAAGAGGAGAGAAGGTTGCATGCACTTCAGAACTTGTATGGAATGGTCTAGTTCTTCTCTCTTACATGCCAGGCATGTATGAGTAATGAGAAATTTTCTCAGTTAAGCTATGGTAACGATGGTTCTTATTGATTGTACCTAGGCTCCAGTGTGAAGCAAAGCAAGATTTGTTTTTCATGTGCTTATATTATCACAGACTTTTTTGTCCTGTTTTTAATTTGTGCCCTGCTCAACATGGAGTGAAACCCTCCATACAGAGTGTTTCAAAGAAATATTTGTTCTGCTATCTTGAGTCTTGCAGTATTTCCATCCAGACAAGCCATATTACAGGACCTCTTGTGGCGATGTCCATTTTATTGCAATAGGAAGTTCTGTATGAGATGGGAGGGAGGGAGGGAGGGAGGGAGGGAGCGTTTCTCTCTCATTTCTGTCTCTGAAATCAAAAGAATCATACAGCAATAGGACTTTTGTTTTCTGGGTTCCGTTTTATTACTTAGACATTTCTGAGCTGATGTGAGCTATGACTTGAGAATTCCCAGGAGCGAGACTGCAGTTTTTTTCCCTTTACCACCTGTGTTTCTCAAGTGCCAAAGGCTTTTATTACAGCCTGATCGGAAATCTCGGGAGCACCATTCATTTGGAACACATTGATGGTGTTCTGAATCTTGTGGTCTTACAAATGTATATTTAATCTTATTTTGGTGCATGTATAAAAAGCTGATTGTGTTTTTAAGATTTTAAGCAAAAAAAGCTTTTTAGTGACAAATCTTTAATGCTGATAAACAGCCTACTTGTGTTTCTCACATATGTATTATCTTTCCATTAAAACCTCTTTGTTATACATTAAACCTGGAATTTCTAAGGTCAGATCAAGGGCGTGTTTAATGTTCATTGATATTACTGTGACCTGTAATATCACAGTATATTCAGGGAGGATTGGGTGGGGAGGGGGAAGTATGGCATATATGGGACCTACTTCTCCAAAAAAAAAAAAAATTATCTGTCTTCTATCTCTCTCGTGTGTCAGAAATGAGACTGATGGCTGTCATTCCTGTTCTAGTTGATATGTGTTCGTATTACGGTAGCAGCAGCTCTGCAGTGGGTTACACTAGGCTTTTTGGGGAAGATTTCATCTCCAGTTGCCCGCACTGGAAACTATGTTTATTTTTTAAGTGGAAGCTTAAAAGTTGCATACAGTAGGGGATGCCTTTTACGTGTGGCAGACATGGCCACATCACAGCAAAAATAGCTAGGAATTAGGCAGTGGCTGAGGCTTTGTCCAGCAGTGACTAGTAGCTTTGAATGCCTCAGTTCTGGAGTACTTTGAGCCTAAAGTTCATGGGGCTCAATTTTCAGAGTGCTGAATCACCTATTCAGAAAGCAAGGCCTTTGCTGCTCTTTACCATCCAGAGGTAGAAGCCCTGGACATTAACTTTTGAATACCAAGATCAATGCGTTCAGTAGAGATTTTTCTGCTCTTGAGACATTGACAGTCTCTTTGAAATACATTGTTTGAGTGCAGCTCTTTTCATCTAGGAAAAATGTAACACTGGCAGTATTAAGTATGATGGAGTCATTACTTCTGGAGGTGAAATATCACTGTTGTACCAAATTGAAATCTTTGTGCTGAGACATCACTTTCAAGGAAAATGCATGAGCCTGTCAGTATCTCATTTCATCTTGATGAGTGGGGAATGCAGCCCCCTGGAACAGAGGGGAATATCCCAAGTAACCATATAAATGCTGTGTTAAAGGGAGAAGGATTCCAGGAAGGGGGGGGTGTTAGGTGTACAATGTAAGCAGTGATGCTAACTGCCTGTAACAACATGAAGTCAGCTTTCAATTAAATTTAAAGTTTTTTCTGTCCTTCCTTCCTGTTTCCTATATTTAAAGGAATCCTGTTTCAAAATGGGGATTGGCCGGTTGGCCCAGACATATTGATTTCTGGCAAGCCAGTTTAGCTTTTGTGTTGAATGAAAACGGATTTGAGTAGATACAAAGGGCTAGAAAAGGAAAGAACTGCTGGATTTTGTGATGGTAGAAGCAAAAATCAGATTCTTCTGTGCCATTCAGAAGAACAGAGATGAGCAGGTGTGGTAATGGCACAGCTGGATAAGTAATTAATGCAAATGTGGCTAAGATGGCAAAGGGGAAGAGCTACTTTGTGTGAAAATGGGTTGAGTCTTCCTAATGTTGGATGATTGTAGGCCCTCACTGATTTATTAAATGATGTAGATTTGCCAGCTTGAGCTCACAAATTCCATTCCACTAATGAAGTTTAATTTTTCGGTGCGTGACTTCTAATTGGCAGGTTTATAGCCTGCCTGGAATTGGCACTCTGTGTCAGGAGCCAGATGTTGCTGAGGCAGGTGTTGCAAAAGATTCTTTAAATTAAGTCTTGGTTGTTGGGGGCCTGCTTCTAGTCCAGCTTTCACTCGATTGAGGCATATTTAACAGAGATGCAATGAACATTATGTTTGCCTAAATGTTCTTGTAATAAGTCCTATCACTTCAATCCTTTTGGAAGCTTTTAACTTTTGATGTGAAATTTTTCAGGTTAGGAATCAATGGAAGGGGTTTTTGTTTGTTTTTACTTTTTTTCTTAGGGTTTTTATTAAGACATACCTTAATCTTGTCTAACCCAGTTACTCTGGATTAACTCAGGGCCAGGGCATTAACTCTCCCAGCGTCCTATCAATTGCCAGTGCCAAGGGAGATGCAGCCTGCTTGGGTACAAAGCTAGCTAGGGTTGTTTAAACAAGGCTTGGCAGCCCCAGGAGAGGATTGATGTTGTCATTGTAAATACTTGAGACTGGAGTTGTACATGTCAGAGAATGCTGTCAACACATGCTGGCTGGTGCCACCTAGTTCCTGGGCTGGAAGGCTCTATCTGTTTCTTGATTTGTATGGACTGATGGCACAGAGTCACCATCCCAAACAACCAGAGCACACTTGGTTTCAGCTCTTTGAAGTGACCAGTGATGTTTCTTCACAGTTGGTCTTTCTATGTTGAATATCTGGTTGAATATGTTCAAGGTTTTCATTTGTTTCTCAGTTAAAATCTGGATTTTTTTTGTGTGCGAAGTTTTCTGTTCTCATCCAATTCTTTTTACTAGGATGGATAAATCAAGTTACCATGCACAGGACTCTATTGAGATAAATTAGTATAATAATGGTCATTGTTATTACTACTATAACATTATGTATAGTGCTTTGTCATTAAATTTCAAAGCTTTATGTGAAGAAGAGGTCAGTATTATTACTGTCATCTTGTACGTTACTCTGCTGGACATAATTGAACTAATAATATTATTTAGGCAATAGCCTCTTAATACAGCCAGTATCACTAAAGTCTGAACTGATTACACTGTGTCTAGAGTTTGACGATGCACAGTGGAATGAGAGCTCATAGATGCTTTTCTCTGCTCCTGGGAGCCTGGTCCTATTCCAGCATTGGTACAGAGGCATTGGTACTAGAATAAAAAGATACCATGGACCTCCTTTCCCTTTTATTGCCTTTAAAGGACGATCAACGCACAAGGATTGTACAGGGCTCAATCAACAAAGATTTTGTCTAAGGAAGCACAGGCAATGTTCAGAGGGCACTGCCATGCTTGGAGCCAGGTCTGAAAGGCACAACTAGCCAGTGGACATAGACAAAAAGTTAGTGTGCAGACTGGATGCAGTATTGATAGAAGGAAGTGTGTCTTTGATAACTAGAGCTAGAAGCAGTTCTCGGCTAACAGAATTGCTTGGCTCCCTAAGGGTCTCTGAGCAAATACATTGAGAATGGAGGCTCATAAAAGATTATGAGGATGTGCTGGGGGTCTTGCATTAGATTTTGCCTTGAATCATAGAGGTTCTTCTCTTCCCTGCTCCTTAAAGAACAGAAGACATAATGGAAGAAAACATGATTAAACAATTTGAGGAAAACATTTCAATAAGCAAAAGCCTGTAAGATGGAGTCTAATAAATAATTATTTTAAAATAAGAGTCCTTTGCTGATGGTAACTGATGATCTTCTTCTAGCTGTGTGAATGAGCTATGGCACAAGTTCTTGAAAGACCACAGGGATCTCAAGCTAGATTGAGGAGTTTGGTTTATTTTAAGGCCAAGCAAGATTCTTAATGCAAACATTTATCTAGCCTAAGTATTTATTGTAATTATTATTATTTGCCAGTATCAAGCAACATTTGGACCCTCTGGACTTGCTCTAAAGGAAAAAAAAAAGTTGCCCAAAGAAGTTGTAGATCTCCCTCCCTGGAAGTGTTTGAGACCAGGTTGGATGGGGCTTTGAGCAACTTGATCTAGCAGAAGGTGTCCCTGTCCATGGCAGGGGGGTTGGAACTGGATGGTCTTTAAAGGTCCCTTCCAACCCAAGCCATTCTGTGATTCAATGATAAGGTTCACTGCTGGGTGAAAAAATAAAAGGGCGTGTTTTGTTTACGGTTTTTCTTTTCTTTTTTCCTTTTTTTTTCTTTCCATGGCTTAATCCAGCTCTGAGGTGAGATAACAGGAGGATTTGGAAATAAAACTATGGATTGTTATGAAAATAGTTTGTTTGACAACATTTATAAGTAAGTTTGGAATGCTTTTTTTTTTTTTTTGAGATATCGTGCAAGGAAAAGAACTGACTAATGACTTGCTCTTTCTGTCTGGTGATACTACCCTAAATAATATACTTGAATCATAGCTGAAAGGAGGTGAAACAATTCCAATTACTTTGCATTTTTAAAGGCAGGAAAAGAGGGAAATTTCTTCCTCAATGTTTAAAAAAACAAAACAAACAAACAACAAAGGATGGATTGTGCTTGGTTTCATCTCCTTTTCTTATAGAGGTTGTTTTTTTGTGGTCCAGGAACTATCCTAACTAGCTCATGAAGGCATTCCCTGAAAGAGCTGTGTTTGCTTTCTGGTATGAATGTGACAAGCTTCTCATTTAATCTGCCCTGCTAAAAGAAACTTGAGAGTGCTGATTCAGCAAAGGCAGCTTGCCTCATTGTCCAGGAGCGCTGTTTCTTAAGCAAAAGCATGATTAGAGTCTGTTCTCCTAATTCAATGCTAGCTTAAGTTTTTGAAAGTGTATGAAACATAATTACCTATAGTACACCAAACTTAGTCACTTACCTGACACCTAAATCTCATGCACCTTCCAATTGTTTCATTAAACTGTATTTGCTATCATAACCTTAACAAAGCACACAGTTTCTTTGAAAGGCCTCCGAGGAGAATTTCCACCTCTCTAAGTCAGGCTCTAAACCGAAGCAGACATGCTTAGCCCTTCAGAAAACAAAGGCACCAGTTCATCTTTTCATCTAAACTCAGGAAGAGCATATAGAATTATTTTAGGAGGACTAGTTCATTAAGCACTAAAAATTTAGGTCGAAATCAGTCACTGAAGTTAAATAATTGAATCCACTGGTACTCTTCAAGCTTGTTTTTTTTTGTTTTGTTTTGTTTGTTTGTTTGTTTCCTTTTCTCTTCTCCCGCACGGCTGTTTCTGTCTTCTGTAAGTGTCCAGGAAAATGCTGTTCTTTAGCTGTTAGAGCTGTCATTGCAGTGTATTTTCTGCTTTGCATGAAGACATGGTCTGTGTGGACTCATGCAACTACAACTGAACTTGCTCTAGCAGAGGCAAACTGTCATAGTAGCCAGGTCAGAGCCATCAATTCAATCACCAGGCAGAGTTAAGCTCAGGTTGAGATGCCCTTAAAATTGCTCCTCTCTCATTAACGGTTTAATAATCAAAATCTTATCCAGGGAATCTGATTCATTGTTGTGAAGTTGAGCAGTGCTGACAGTCAGGGACATGAAAAAATATCCATGAATTGATAACTAGGGGGAAAAATGGTTACAAATCTAATGGTTCTCCAGATGGTTTAGAAAATGTGGAGGAAAATGGTGACTAATGCAACCCTCAGTTCCAATGAAATCACAGTCTACTTGAGTTTGCTCTCTTGGCTGCATATTAGAAGTGCTTTTAAGAGGTAACATTACATCAGTGATAGTGGTTTATCCTTGTTGAGAAAATACTAAGCTGCAAAAACAGGCCATGAACTCAGAACACGTGTGAGATAGTCCCATGGGCTATATCATTAAATTTGACTTTAGCTATTTAATTTCATCTTAGGTTTTGTAAGAGAGCTTGACAGGGTGTAATGTGTTGTTATATTGCATGGCCATTAGCCTTCAATATATCTTCTATTAAGTTTGTATATTACACACCATTTAATCACCTGGCTTGCTAATATTCCTTTAGTGAAAACATCAAGATAACTTAGGAGAAACTGACTGTTCTATTTTGGTCTTTAGAGCTCACTACTGACACTAACGAATGTTTTTTACTTTAATATGTTAAATGTTATGTTTCAAAGGAATAAAAAGAAGTGAAGAAAAGAACATCTCTCTCAAACCAAAAAGTGTCCACCACAACATAAAACACTACAGGCCAGGTTCTGCCACTCGTTAGTGCTTGGGATTACTATGATGCCCAGTAAGACCCACTGTGTGTTGTCTTTATCGTGATCTAAAATGGGTAGTGATGCAGACAGAAAAGGATTCTCAGGGCAATCTTTTATGCTTAAGGACAAAGGAATCAACGCAGCTTATACATCACATGCAGGAAAGGTGATGTAGAGTTTAATTGTCCTGTACGGCCTCTTAGCAACCACAAAGTCAGGAGTGCTGTTCTCTGGCACTGTGGGAAAACATTTGTTGGGTCTGAAATACTCCTCTGTAGAGCAGCAGTAGATGGACCTCAGAAGTTGGTGCTTCTCACTTGGACTCCAGCATTTCCATTGCGAATGCAGGCTTAGGAGAAAGCCATGACAGAACTCAAAGGAAGGTATCGTTTAAGCATAAGGACATGCGAACATAATCCTTCTTTACTCCCCCATGTACAAATAACCTGGTGCTACCAAAGCTTGGTATCTTTCCCACAGAATGAGTATTTTCACTCTATAAAATGCATAATGATGTGTGTTAGACTGTCACCATTTGCACACAAACAGAAGTGAAGAATGAAGTGTGTAAATGTAGACACAGCGTAGAACGTAAAGAGACAGCCTGTGTTTCCTACACGTTGGGAGGCTTCGCATTGGGTGAGTAATGCAGAAACCTGGATGCCTAGCTGTGAGTGCTGTAACTAAGCAAGATTCGAAATAGCAATTGAGAGATGAACATAATCTGCGAACTAAACAAGCATTTTAGTTCATTGAACTTCTGTCTTCATTAAATTTGTAGTTCATTGCTTATACTTCTGACAGGGAAGCGTGGATGTATGCAGCCTACTTTTGATAAGTGCTTTTGTGTGTTAACCTTTTGCCAAATAACTATTACTATTTTAAAATATTTATTTTAAAAGTGGTTCATGTCTTTTCTGGGCTTGTTCAAATGAGTCAGCTCAGACATTTTATAGCTGCTCCCAAATTATTTTGCAGTTTTAATTGTCTGCTTATGAGAAACAAAAATGAAGCCAGCAACTGAATTGTTTAAATTTGTAGGTAGTGGAAATACAAATATCGAAAGTCTGAGTAGGGTGTTAGTAATTTATTTGGGATTCTGTGCAACTTTCATGCATTTTAATGAATTGATGCTTCTCACTTTTGGTATGGGGTCTGAACAAATGAAAGGCCAAGGGGTATCTGATGACCTTACAGCACTTAACACTAAAGTGAGATTCAGTCTACATCCTAAAGTGCTGGCAAGGCTCAAACTAGAATTTTGGAAAAATAACATTAAAAAACAATGAATACTCTAAAAAACAACATGGCTGAACATTTTAGCATTTGTGCTATCTTTTAGAACAGTAATGTATGAAATGTTCTTTGGGGTCTGCTTTGTGTTGTCCCATATCTCACAAAAGGAAAACAAACATTATAGAAACTGCAGGGTTTTATTTTACAGGCTTGGGAAAAGAGGTGCCATAAACACTTTCAGTTGTTGCAGTCTTCGAAAACTTTATGACTACCTGCCTGATTTAGGGTTTGATTTAGTGTCCATCTTTGAGACATCTGGGATGGAGTATCTGAATTATGCAGAAGACAGACCTATTTAATGCTGTAAAATATATTTTACCTGTTTGAATTTACATGTGAAGTTCATCCATTGTCTCAATGGAGATTACTGTTTGCTTACTCTTATGTTTGCTGGATGTGTCTTACTATGTCTGAAGTAAAAACAAGCATACAAAGTCTCTTGTTGATCTATTAAAAGAATGGCCTGCTGATATTAAATCAGAGAAGACCTGTAATACGCAAAGCTGATTTTTTCCATTAGTATATGGAAGAATCTTATTTGCAGTTAGCCAATGTAAGGTTTAAGACTGTTTTTATATCATGTTATAATACCTTGGTTTAGCTGTATTTTAAAAAGATTTTGAAATTTAAAAAATAATCTGGACAGACTGGGGACTCCCAACTGTGCAGGATGTTTTTTAATAGCTCACTGAGCACATATATAAAATCATCTGTTTTTACCTTTCAGAGTGAGAGCTTTCTCTGCCATCTGCAAGTTAAAAATAACCTTTTTATTTCAGAGTAAAGAGACAATGGTGCATTACTAAAGGTGTAGGATGGGATGTGGCATGAACTGTGAGAGTATCGGCACAGAAAACTAAGATTCTTGCACGTGAAGAAAGCAACCAGAATATGGGGCACGTTGTTGTTGTTGTTGTTGTTGTTTTTGCAGTTGGAATATGTTTCCACTGTTTTTCATTGTGGATACTCATGAGTGTTGTTGCATTCACCAGCTTCTCTTTGACAACCCACAGAAACAATGCCAAGATTGATGATTTTCATCAACTGAGTCTGCTTCATTGGCATATCCTAATCAACTTTACTTCATATGACAGTATTTTAGATATTCAACAAAACACGAATTCATGTCTCATGCTACTTTTTTTGCTCTAAGATATGAGGCAGCTTTAAATCCATGATAGTTGGTTATAGTTCTTTGTGTTGACACTAAGTGTTGCTTTCTTTTAGACTTTCTTGCCTTGCTGTGTTTCAACCTTTCGAGTTCCTATTTTTTAATTCCATTCCTCACTTACAAAGGCAAAGGTGTTTTGCTATTTTTAGTCTGTTTTCTTAAGAAAATGAAGCAGATGTGATCAGATTGCCTCTGTGTCCCTGTCCATGTCCTTCCCAATAACATGGGCACAGGTCATTTTCAACCCAATTTGACAATGGGGGGATATGAAGTTCTGAAGATTTAGAGAAAAAAGCTTTCTGAATACACTGTGTTTCTTCACTGTATTCTCCTCACTGTGAGGAGAATCCTTGCAGTGATCTCACACTTCATTAGATATCAACAGATCCTTGTTGGATCGTGCGGATCTAAATGTAGACTTAGACCGATTGGAAGGCAATTCTCATTGATCCCACTGTTCACTGGAAAACTTACAAATAACTTCCACAATGCTAATTTTTCTTATGTCATTGACTTTTGGTTTGGGGCTTCAGGTGGAAGCTCAGTGTTGCTGCCATCACAGACCAAAGAGAACTGCTGGTATTTGTTAGGTAAACATTGAGAGCTGGTGACATGAATTGACTCCCTGTTACATAAAGCTTATGTGAAGGCAGGAAACTTGATATCCTAAGCGGAGATCCTGCCACTTACCATACACCTTGTCTATGGGCTCAACTTCATGAGCCTCCAGGTCCGATGGATGTGGCTTTCAATGAACAAGAAGATGGATAGCAGAGTGCATGAGGTGAGGAATGTGACTGCAAGTCCTCTGTGTGGAAAGCAATGGAAATGAGAGATGTCCTGAAGTGGAGGCATTCAGGAGAGATAGGGCCAGCAGAGTTAGTGTTAACAGGGAATGCCAGAGTTATTAAATGCTGCCATAGGATAATGGTGTCCCACTGCCTTATCAATATGAAGACATTTATGTGCAATTAATGTCAAAGCCAGGCAGAGACGTTTCTGTTTGAAGGAGATATTGATCCTCTGGTTCTGTACAAGCATACAATGACTTTGTTTCCCTTGTATCGATTGAGGCGCTCTGAAGTATTTTATCTGATGGATGTTGGTGCAATTAAGTGACCGTTGCTTTCTATAAAATTATTAAGTTGCTTGCTTTAACATTTTTGATGATTTCAATTGATTTAGACCTACTCTACATTATAGCCAACCATGGACTGCCACATCTAAAATGTACAATTTTTATTACAAGAAGTTTAAAGTAATTCTAGGCAAAGGAAGACATATCTGAACACTCGATGAAAAGAAATGCTTGTGCTTCTGGAAGTTGCTCCTGTTATGAAATGGTTAAATGTAAATGACACCATACAGAAGTCTATTTTTATATAGTGGAACATAAAAGGCAAGATTTCACCCTCGTATTCGGTGCAATGCAGAAGAAAGTATGCATTCCCATGGGAAGAGCACAGAGTCCAGCCTGACTTGCATCCCTAGAAAATTATCGATTTAGGGGCACAGGAATGCAACACCCTTGTAAATTTGAACTGTCAAAATGATTGATGACAGCACTTGCAAATACTGTTATAAGCTTGGGCAAAACCAGATAAAGCAAAGTCTGGTTGATCTGGAAGAACTGACCTGCTGGGCACTCTCCTTTGATGGTGAGGTACCAAATGAACCCTGTTTAGACTCCAAATACCTGCTCTCCTGAGGTTCAGTCCTTCAGGAGCTGGTTCGACCTTTAAGGACATGTGAAGGGCAACAAGCCTTCTCTTGTGAGAAGTACACATTCTGGAAATGAGATCTAGGGAGCAGGTCTCCCACCTACATGTTTGTGATAGATCCTGAGTTCACACAGGTAAAGTGTGCTTTTTTCTTTTTTTATGGACGGCATACTTCTGAAAGGCTTCTAGGGCAAGTCAACCTCTGATAAATAAGGTCTTCATACAGCTCAAGCTTATGGCTACATATTGACAAACTACTTTCATCAACTTCTGTATTTTTGTCTTCCTCTCAGACACAGTCAAGGTCAGTTATAGCGTTCAGAGATTTTTCGCATCCTTTCTTCCTTCACTGAGTGCTGTTGGGGTCTTTTTGACAGTCACTCCCATCATGTCAAAATTCCATTTCTAGAAGAAAATCTGCCCCTTGTCTGTTTTTGTTTGTTTGTTTAAAAATCAATGCTGAAATGTATAGTCTTAAGCAGATGGTAATAAGGTAATTACAATTAATTCAAAATATTTATTTCACATGCTTTTATCCTGTGGGGAAAAAAAAAACCACTCCATTTTTTTTTTTTCTCACCATTCAAATGTTTTAACTGAAATATCATGTGGCATTTATATTTAACCATTTCACAAAGAAATTTCACCATCATATGTAGGTTATGTGTACCAATAAAAAAGGCGAGGTGATTTTTGTTCAGTAAAATCTGCTTTGCTTTTTCTTCCCCTTGAAAAGACCTAAAAAAAAAGTTATGAAAAGCTTTGTAAAATAGAAAATTAGAACAATTTTCACTTATGATAATAGAAGAAATAATTCATGGAAATTAAAAAGTAAATTTAAGTAATTCTTCCCCTGAAAGTGGCATCCTGATCGATTCTGCTTGGATCATAACCTGGGGCATTCTCAGAAATTATTCTTCAATCTTCTTTCATGTGTTAACTAAGATATCACTTATTGAGTTTTGGGTTGGAAGACTTTTCGGTATATAATTTCATCTTTTCTCTGCAGACCAGATCATCGAACTTCCCTTTCATCATTTTTAGTGAAACTTATTCCTCCATGTATAAGTGAATCAAAATCTAAGCCTGTATAATTAGACTTGGATTGCTACAATTAGTCCCACACATTTAAGAAAACCCTCCAAAAGTACTCTAATACGTAGAGGTCCTTTAAAATATCTAACTGCTGTCTGTGCAAGAGTTATTCATCTTCTTCACTGAATATGCAGAGAGGAAAAACCAGTACATAAAGCGATGTATTATTGCAGTTCTTCAAACACTGTTTCCAAAAGGCTTCTTGACACTTGTCTGTTTGAATATATGTGCAAGAACAGTTTTTATGTGAATAGTCTCTTTGGCTTCTGATGCTAACTCCTCAAATTAATTAGAAGAAATTTCCTCTGGAAACGTTTGCAGGATATACTCTATCTTGAGATTTATTAATGCTAATAGAACTGGATAAAGTATTTCTCACCCTTCCTTTGCCTTGTGTTGTTTTATCATTAAAATGATTTGTTTTGATGTTTCAGGTCCCTGACCTCAAATGCTCACCCATGCCACGTGGTGTTTCTTTCTGTTACCTGTGTCAAGCAATACTCTACCTTTTTTTCTCTGAATAATTCTGTTGTGCCTGCTAGAAGAGCAGTGCAATTATTTTTTTTCAATTTCTTAAGCAGGAGGGATTGACTCATAAAAATGGCTTGTATCCAGTACATACGCAATCACTGTTTTCTAAAGTGGAGGAAGAAAGTTTTGAGGAAAAAACAAACAAACAAACAAATGCACATACCCCTCCCTCTAACTGCTTTCCCTACCCAGCCCTATTACATTCATACCACAAAATACATGCTCTTGACTTTCTGGGCTTTTTTTTCTGTTGAATTTTGTATTTATTAATTGTGACTAAGCACAAATTCTCTCTCACATGACTTGGAAAGTACCTGGGCTGCATTATTTAAAAAACATTGTGCCAACACTGCCCTTTTCAGCCAGTCCAGCTGTCTCTGTCTGTGTAGGATCTGATGGAGTCTTATCTGCATGTAACAGAAACACTTTCTATTTTGGCTGTGGATAAGGTACCACAACTGCCACAAAATGTTACCTGTTACTTGTTCGCTACCTTCAGAGCATTTGAAAAGTTGCTGGTATTAGTAGTAATGTGATTCAAGAGTCTATGGGTGGTTCTGCACTTGGATTTAGATGATGCTCACGTTAAAACATAATTGGTCTCAAGAAAGGAGAAGGTTCCAGAGAGGCTTGGGATGAGTGTCAGGAGCCCTGCCAGAGGTTACTTCCCTAGAAATGGGTACAATGCAAAGGAGAACCAGAGTCTAAAGAGGTCCTGCTGGTGAGGCCTGATGTGTCATGGAAATAAGGGTCACTGTGAACTCCTGTGCTTTTACCTATACCTTCTGGTATTATCAGTAAAGTAAAACTGCTGATTTATGGGAGTAGTGATTATCATTACATTTTTCATCACTGCCTCAATTTTGTTTCTTCTCATTGAAAGGGAGATACCATGGTCTGGCAGGAAGTTCATGTTCTGGAGGTCGTCTCAGTTTGTTTTAAATTGTGTGATGTCTGTGTCCTTCTTGGGGAAGAACTTCTTGCCAGCCCTGAACTTTGTAAGTCCTTTGAGAACTTAATATCCTTTTCTAGGCATCCTGATAAGATTAATAAAATAAGTAAAATGCACTGGTAAATATTAAGATTTTGAACAATATTTTGTCAGGTGCACCTGTTTGAAAATAGAAAAAGACTGAACAAAGGTCAAGCACAGCCAGATCCACCTCTCTCTCTGAAAAGACTCTAGCTCCTCGCGGTAAATTCCAGGATGGGCTCATTCCAGGATATCGGCAGCAGTTTGGTTCGACAGTATTCACTACAGCTAAGGTGCTACTCTGTAGATGTTGTGTTAGAAAAGGCAATGTTTTTTAGAAGTAATATTCTTACACCAACTGATACAACATGGGGAAAAAGATTTTGCAAGAATGATCAGACAAGCTTTTAGAAAAAGCTTGCCACGTTTTTTTCTAATTATATCAGAAACAGAAAGGAGATATTTTCAAGTGCCCAAGCTCTTACTGAAGCCTGAAAGTTTATTGTTATTCTTCCAATGCATATCAGTTGGTCTAATAGAATTGTTGTCCCACAGCTCTTCCTCTGCTTGCATATTAGACCTCTGACAGCTCTATTAGTGCAGCGTGGAGGATGCCACCTTAGGAAGTCAATAATGAGAGAGTCAGTATTTTGTGTCAGAATGGTGAAGCTTGAGTCACTAATGCCTGGCTCATTATTATCAACAAAGTGTACCTTGTAGTAGGCATGCTAATGGAACATTTGTGCCATGATTCATGCAAAATGAGGATCAGCACCATTCATAATCAAAAATGGCCTAGAGGATATTTTAAAATAATAAATAAACTTCCCCTGTGATATAAATAATGGTCATTTTTTTTCTGTCTGGCTAATAAACCTATCATAGCTAAACTACTTTTCATGGGGGTGTGGGTGTGTAATAAAATAGGGAGATTTATCCCATCTGTGTGTGTTGGACTGTTCCGCTTAGTTCTGTCTCTGCTTCAGACTCAGTGTGCTCACCTTTTAGCTCTTCTAAAAATATTCACTTGTTTGCACTCTGTTAACAAACAAGTTTCCTGTTTCTGTTTTTATAAGGCTACTTGCCATAATAGTTCATATCAAATGCAGGTCAGACTTTTTTAGGACTGTAACTGTTTTGGTCCTCCTCCTAAAATTACTATAGTTAGCATAACTTGGCAGGCTGAAAAGAAGGTGATTTTTGGGTAACTTGCAGCTTTGTTTGATGAGAGTTTTAGGGCAATCAGAGATGCTCAGCAGCACCATTGCTTGAGGGGGAAGGGGAAGGTTTTAAGAAGTGAACAAGATATTCACAGAGCAATGAAAGAGTCTTGCTTCTGGTAGATGCAGCACAAGATATGGCAGCTGCCATCATTATGCGGTGCCTGGCTGGAGGTAACGTTTCCCTGCATTTATGTAATTTAGAGATTTACTTTCAAAAATAAAGCACTGACTTCCAAAATCCAGTATTTAAATATGAGAGGTGACTATTTATCAGAGAGGTAATCTCTTTAATAAGAAAATCCCAGTCATCTATTTGGTAATACTGAGTAAGCTATTTAATAACAAAAACACTGTGCCTTATTTCTAAAGCCTGTTCTTTTCTGTCAGTGAGAGCCTAAGATGCAGTTGACTTTACACCACCTTGCTGGAGCAAAGGAGAGCCTATTTGTTAGAATAGCTGAGCGTGCTTCCTCCAGTCAAAGCTGAATTGAATTATGGGTGCCCAGGGCAAAGTTGTTTCTAACATACCAGTAGATTTATCATGAGAAATGAAACATATTAGAGCAGCTAAACAATCACTCTCAGGGGAAGAAAGGAAATACTATCCTTATAGTATACTTGAGGAAACTGAGTCCCTGGGAAACTGAGTTGAGTGGTATCATTCTAGTGCTAGGAAAAAGAGCTTGCTCGGTTCAGTCCCTGTTGATATATCCTAGTTCATAGTTGATGAGCAAAGCTTACTGAAGACAATACTGGTTTTGGCCCATCCCTACAGCAGTTTATTTTAGAGCAGGTGTGGGCTTTGTTGCAATACCAATTAGCCTACGGCAGTCTGCCTGGAGTTCCAGCCACTTCAGCTGAGAACACCATACAGATTTCTAGAGATATGAAATCTTTACATATTGGCAATTCCATCGATGTTTGTGTGAAGAAAGTAATTGAAAGTGGCAAAGGGGAAAAAGTAACACTGCAATATTCCTAATCGTTATGAAACTGTTGGAAAGTATATTTGTTTGAGTGCAGGGCGTATTCCTTAGTTTGCTTTCTCATTTTATGCATTTATAAGTAATTATCATTCATTAAGACAGCCATGTCAGAATGATTATTGAAATATTTTGAACTATCCCTGACTTCTCTAGTGCTGGCTCTGACCAACGATGTAACACCATCGTTAGTGCAATTGGTAGTTTTAAGTAAAAAGTCTTTCTGGTGTTGTGTAGAATGAGCAACTTCCATTTCCTGAAAGATAGAATTTTTTCATCTGTAGATGTATGGTCAGTAAATTTTCTTACTGTATATTCAATGAATCAACATTATTCAAGTTAAGGTAGAAAAAAAATAATGCAGTTGTTCCATAATGGCCAGTCACTAAAGGGTAGCTAGCCTAGGCTTAATGGTGTAAATGCAGAGAATGGTACTACTATAGAGCTGAAAATGAGGGGTTAAACTGGATCATTGGCCATTGCAGGTAGCCACATCATATATTCCCATTCATGGATTTATTGAGCTCCATCCTTATACTAATTACTGCTCTTCTCATGCGTGCGAGGGTTAGAAACCTTTTAATTTCCAGCCTCAATATATTCAGTATGATTTTCAACCTGTTTATCTTTGTGCCAACTTCATTCTGTGTTTTAATAGCTCTCTTCTTTCTGTTTCTCTCCCCTCCTCCATGTATTGATATTATTTCATTTCAGCCTTCATCCTGCTAGGTTAAATTAGCACAGTCATTTCAGCCCATTCAAATACTCTTCTCTATTCATTGACCATTCTAGAAGCCCTTCCTTGCACTTTGTACTCAGTTAAGTCGCATATCGTGTGTACAGGTGACCAGAAATGCGGCATTATTCCAGATTGTATTCTACCTGTGCTTCATATCATGGTACTGTTACTTCACTACCCGTGTTAGAAATTTCTCAGTGGTTATGTTTTAGAATTACCATTGCTTTTCTTGGGATTTTTGCCAAGGCTATGGCTCTGTGTACAAGGTGTTTTTTCTCTGCTGTTTTTTTAACTGGTGTCTCAGAGTATGGCAGAAATCCTTTTCATTAATCAAGATATTTGACTTGGTTCTATTCAGTTTCGTACCATTCAGATTTCTCTGGGTCTCGAAGTCCTTCCTTTATTGCACACTGATCTTCCCATAGGATTCCATCAGCAGGGCCACCAGCAAATTTTGTGGAGGTACTCCTACATTTTGTGCCAGTGTCTTTAAAGAAAGCATGTTTAAAAAGAGTCCAAGACTAATGTTTGAGAAATTCCAGTAGTACCAATCTTAGCTTGATAACTCCCCTTTTCTTTTTATCATTTCTATATTTGGCCAGCATCTCACCCACCTGACCAGTTCTTGTATTAAATCCCATTTTCTCCAGATGAACTAATGACTTCTGTCAGGCACAGTGTTACATCAAAATACTTTTTTAAAAACAAATCAGGTGCAGGAGAACTGATCTGTCTGCTGTACAGATAAAGTCCACCACATTTCACTCATGAGAAACAATAGTTATTTTGTCAAAGAAGATTAGATGAGTCAGACTTGATCTCTTCTTGCTACACGTGTGCAATATTTATTAGTCTGTGTTCACCTCGGTATTCTTTTATTTACTTTCCTTCAAAATTTGTTCCAAAGCTTTGCCTGTTATTGAGAACAGCCCCAACAATAACCAATTTCACCTCTCTGTCTCCCCTCTCCTTTTTTTTTTTTTTTTTAAGTGTAAGCATTGTGTTTGCTTTCCTATTCTCAAAACATCCTCACACGACAAATTTATTAAAAATCTGCCCCTACTTGCGAGGCCCCGTATAGGACAGAGGGGAAGGACTTCGCGAGATGGAGGTTACCATTCCTTCCCTCTGCGTTGAGCACAGAGACCCGTATATATCTTGCTTACTTCAAATAAAGCTTTTTCCGTGATGTTATTTTCATCCTGTCAGAGCTATCCAGTCTTTGCACCTACATCCAGTACCACGAGCTCTTGTGAAAGCTCCAGCAGTGGTGCATGGTAAAGGGGATATTTAATGTAAAGCAGAATCTCCTGCAGCTTATACAGAAGATAATGTGTAATTTGATGCCTTCGTGTGGGTAGTTGTGAAAACTTAATCATCATTAAGACAAAGTTGTTATGAAAGTACAAAGGAACTGTGGCAATTTATGTGTTTAAACACGTTTAAACATGGGCTGGCGTTTGAACTGTTGGCAGGATGTGAGAGAGGACAATTGCCTACGAGTGGAGAGTGAGATGTGTAGGCTCTGAGCCAAGAAGGTGCCAGGCCGGCTGGCACGTCCCGGGTACAGTCCAGACTCACGGTCACCTGGATAGTTTTACACCCTAAATTGGGTGTTTCTACAAGGTGACTGAAATCCCTCATCTGCTCAGGCAGCAGTGCTGCTTGGTTTGGGTGTGCGCTGGAGCACAGTGAGGGAGTACAGCTTGAGCTGTGCTCCGACTTGTACTGTTGAAAACCTCTGCTGGTTTGAAATTACATCTTAAAAACCTTGAGTGTGCTGAGTTTACTTTCAAAGGAATTACCTTCATGTCTATATAGATAATGTAAGGAGAAATCATTCGAGTCTATTTTGAATCAGTTCCGGTTGAGTTTGTCTGCTCAGTGAAGTTATTCTGCTTCAGTTTTAGCACAGGCTGTTCTGAACATAGGACTAGTCAGCATCTCGAAGGGGCTGTGGTGGTGGGAGAGGTGCTACCTCTGGTGCCACCTTCTCTGCTGGAACCAAGGCACCATTTAGTGTCGTCCCACTGAGCCCAGCTCCCAGCTCTGCCAGATGGAAGAGCCAGAGGAGAATTGCACTGTGGTGGTTACAATAGGAATGGAGCTAATGCTATGTTTGGGGAGCAAGAGATGGAAACTCATAAGGAAAGAGAAGTAAGGCCCTCTTATGCCCCTCTTGATAAGTATGTGTGCCCTGCCAGAGGGGCAGATGCATGCAGTGAGACGTACCACCGAGGTTACCAGCATTGGTACAACTTGCAGGTCATTTTTGTAGTAAAAACAGTGTAGCACTTTGTGGGAGAACAGAAATCAGAGCTATGTCCTGCCAGTGCCCACAAAGAGCTCTTTGGCTGCCGGTTACCTCTGGCAGGAGCAGAAAACCTAGCACTGACTGGGTTTTAGTTCCTCATGCTCACATCCCAGCTGGGGGCAGGGGGTTTCCATTTTCAGTTGAGCTGTTACTCTGAGCTGCTAATGCCAATGCAACTCCTAATTCCGTGCCAGTTTGGGCTCAGCAGAAGTTTCTGAGTAATGAACCGGGTTGGGATTCAATTTGCAAAAAACAATGACAAAGATTCAGAATGGCTTCAATTTAGACTCTCTTCAATTCCTTGCTGGGGAAAATTTCTTGCTGCTGAATTTTAATCTACCATAAGAAAACTTTCTACTAGTACTCTCAAGTTGAAATGGGGAGGAATTGATGTTTTATTTTTCTCATAAAGCCAATCTGATGCTTTGTTTGCCTCAGTGGTTTTGAAACCAACATTTCTAATCTGTCCTGGTGATGAATTGATGATGAAGAAATTTAACCATTTCTCCCAAAAAGCATTTGAAATCTTAGTTGTTTCTTGTTGGTTTCTTTGGTAACGTTATTTCTGTAACTTGTCACAGCAGACTGGCAAACACTTTCCTTTTCCAGTTGTATTATTTTACAATTTTTTAATAGATGCAAATAACCTTTACGTACAGATGTAAGAGCTGATCATATGCATTCAAGAGAGATTTGAAGAATGTTTTCTGAGGGTATAATGATGTTTTTTGGAATGAATTGATATTGTTTAGCTTGTGTTATGAACCAGTTTATTTTAACAAAAGCAAGACTAGTACACTTGGCTCTTATGCAATGTCTCTTGAGACGTGACTGGGATAATGCTTTGTAAAAAAAACAGCCAAGCAATAATCCTAAATTTTGAAAACTAATTTTAAACTGGAATGCAGAAGCAAAGAGAAGTCTTGTCTGGGATGATTTTCATTTTTTTCTGCCTGAAATTGCCAAGTGTCTGCAATGGGAGTAATAGGAGAGAATTTCTAAGCAGCTTAGCTTAGTTTCTTTTTCAAAAACAGCCATAGTCCAACAGAGAAATTTCAGATGAAGGTTTTTGCCTGCATTTTTTTTTGGTTCTGAGAAATCATTGTTTTCATCTTTGTAAGTCACTATTCTGTGATCCTCATGCATACAGACATATTTCTGGAGTGAGTAATAATACACTTGGGAAAATAAGACCCTCAAGGAAAAATTAAGACAATTATTCATGGTCAGGGAGGAATAAAGTGATAGAAAAGATATAACTGTCTTCAGAAACCTCCAGGCATGATGTAAAAATTACTTTATTCAGTTCTTCTAGTCAACAAGGACAAAACAAATAATGGATTTACAATACAAAAGAGAAAATGTATATCAACAATGACAACAACAAAGCTTGAGACTAGATAAGTAATGGAACAAGCTACAAGGGAATACTGTGCAGTTATTAACACCAAGGATGTTCTGGTTTAGATAAAATTTCCTCCTTGTTAAACTAATTCTGATAGTTTACAAAGATGTGACCTCTGCAAGTCTTAATGCATTTTCTGGTCCTCTTTCCCAGTCTTCCCCACATTCACTTCATTTATACTTAAGAGCCCTTTACACCAAGGATAATGAGAAGAAAATCCACACTCCTTCATTTATTCCTGAACTAGGTGATTCTCTAAGCTTCTTTATAATTTAAAAGGTTTGGGGTTATAATGAATTATGTCTGATAATATTCAATGCTAATGCCCCAGGATATAGAACAGGCATAATATCTAATATGTTTGCACTCTCCAAAATACATTTAAGCAAGAGAGATGTTTCCCAGACTAAAATACATTGTTTTAACTTTTTTTTTTACCCTAGTATGACTGAAATGTTGATTTTATTTTTTCAGCCTATAAGGAAGAGCAAAAAAAAAAATAAAGTAGGGTGAAGTTATAGCCTAATTAAACATTTCTAAAACACAGCTTTTGATGACAGTAGTTTTACCTATCTGAAACTATGCTCTGGCAGTTTCAGTATTAAGCAGTCATGTTTGTGTTAGTGGGTGAAGTGAAAACTCCGTTAGAGTAGCTTATGAAATGAATGTGCAACTTGGAAATGTGCTCTTTAAATAGCTTCTCTTGTTGCTAAGCCTGTGGTCTAATTAACTTGATTTTGTGTATGCCTCTCCAGAGGTTAAATTTGATATCTGAAGAGTTAATGTTAACTAATGACCTTCTAGAGATTGATTGATGTTCACAAAGCCATTTGAAGATGCTTGACACTTATGCAGTGCATTGTGGTAATGATCTCTAATATTAAATACACTAACAAGCAGTGAGGTTCAATGTTTCCTGAGCAGCTTGCACCCTACCATGTGACTGTTTGTCTTTTTTGTGAGTAGTAATTACTCAGTTTGGTCTACGTTACAAGAGTATGCTTCAGCAGTTTTATTTTTGTTCTGCCAGTCTGACTTTGGGAATATGGTCCAGATAGTTAAAAGCATAATTTACAGAATAAGGCAATTTGTAGGGGGAGAAAACAGTTTAGGCAGTTGTGGCTAAATAACTAAGATGCAGTCTTCCCAGTGAGTTAATGACCTTCACCTCAGCAAGACGAACTGAGTTCACAGGGAGAAGCAAGGTTTGCATTTCCCCACAGATCGCTAGATTGTCGCTGCCTCACTTAGCACTGCTGGTTGCCTGTGGCAGGCCAAGAATGGAATAGCAGATGGGCTATAGACCAGGAGACGCACTCCTACTAGCTCTCTCTGACTTCTTTGAAAATACGTGGAGTACCACCACTAGATCACTGGATTGTTTCAACCTTTTAGGGTGTCACCAGCCTGCAGTAAATTGGACAGGATTTTCCTGTGCAAACAGGAAAGGTATACAGTGGTTGTTTTCTTCTTTTCCACATTTCACTTTCACAAAGGGAAAAGAAAAAAAAAAAGTTATTTGGCAATTTGCTGTATATATGTATAAGTATATATAAAATCATAGAATCATTTAGGTTGTAAAGGACCTTCAAGATCATCAAGTCCAACTATCAATACACAGTTTGTAGGGATGCAGAAGGGGAGCCAGGAGAGAGAACATTGCTAAGGTATGTTGTCCTAAATGGAGCTGGAATAGTGGTGGTACTGAACATATTTTTAAAGTCAAAGAGAGAGCTAGTAGGGTTGCATCTCCTGATACCAGAGCAAGCAATATAGTTTCAGCACAGTTCAGAACTAGATCTGACATGAAAGATGAGCTGCTGTTGCTCTAGGATGTATGATACGGTGCACTTCTCTCACCTTAATCACAGGCAATCATTTTTTGTACTGATACTGATGTCATCTTTCCCCATGTCTCATTCTGTTACCTTGTTTGGCATTTTGAGTATATCCAGGTCTGATTCAAAGCAAGTGGTTGAACTCAGCGTGTTTTTATTGCCTTTTCTGAGATGGCGGAGGAGCTAGCCTAAGCTTAGCTGGTTTACTTGTTTTCTAGATAACTGATCATTTTTTCTCCTCGAGCTTTTGCACTTTGGTAGCCTGACTGACTAGGCAGAGGTATCAGGCAGCCAGCCTAAAACCCACCATGGGGACATTATGGGTAGCCTAATAGACTGTCACAAAAGTGCACCAAAGGAGGCGTAGCACGTGTACTGCCACCTCTGACAGTGAGTACGGAGGGCTTGTGGCTGGTCCATGCCAGCTCTGTATGGGTAATTCAGTTCTAACCTTTTTTTCATTATAGAGGAATGACTGGGTACCAGGAAAAAGTATTCTTTTCCTTCCTGGCTTGCCTGCTTGTTTGTTGCCTTCTCCATCTGCTCATTTGTTTTTCTTCCTTGCAGTTCTCCTGCTGTTGCTCACTTGTAAGATAGAATAATGGGGAAAAAAAAGTGTTTTTCCAACTAATTGTCTTGCACAATGACCACATTTTTTTTTTTTAGTCATTTTAAACATTTGATTTTAATGAGGGGGTAGATACAAGGGAAGGAGGAATGTGAACTGCTTAGGTGAGAAGGGACATATAAAAAACAAACAAACAACAACAACAACAAAAAACTGTAGACTTCCCAGGTTACTGTTTGCAGTGTTTTTCTGAAGGTTTTCACAGGCTCGTTCAAGTTTTGCTTACAGATGGAGCCCTAGCCAGCCTATTTAAAGCAGAATTAATTTTCAGTGACAGCTCCTCTCTTGTGAATTGAAACAACATGGTTTGTATTTCAAATGGTAACCAGAGTATCTTCTTGATGAAGTATTTCAGAGAAGGTTTTTGGAGAGGCATGAGCTTTAACCTGTAGTACACTCTCGGTAGCTTCCTAAATAAAGAAAAAGGGTAATTAGAGGTAAGAGTGTGCATTTTATCAAGAATCCTTTCTGGAGGATAAGCAATAAGCTGATGCTGTCTAGAACAGTCAGAGTAAGAAGTGAAAAGTCAGCAATCCTGCCATGAAAGGCAGTCCCTTGGTGTACTGCTCGGGGGGACATCAAGTTGATGCACAAGCGAAGGAAGCTCAGATGCCCACTTCTTCTGCACTTGGGAACTTCTGACTCCAGCCCTTGGTGATCTGGGTCTGGGTGATGCAACAGTTAACAGAAAATGTGCAAGAGCATAGCATTTAGGAATAAACTTCGCCAGTCGGTATGGTAGGGCTAAAAAGAGTGGTTACGCAGTGTGACTTCATTTATGATGCTCTTTATGAACGCTGAGAATATCTACCTCCCCCATTGTTACTGTCATTCTTCTTGATTTGTCTGGAGATATGGATAAGGCTAGTTTCTTTGAGGGCTTAGGAGAGAAAGTCTGTTACAGGGAAGGGACTAGGATATCAATGTGTAACAGATGTGATAAGGTGTTTCCCTCGGTAGGTTGAAGCCTGGCTGGCCTTCTGTAAATGCCTCTATCTGTGTTGGTTGGCCTTCAAGTAGACAGACGTTACATAGGCTTAGAAATTCTCAAAAATGTTTTTTAATTTTTTTTAAGCTTTTTTGGAGCCATCATTGCTTTGTGTGCCTTGCAGGTTGTCAGGAACCTGACAGAGCAGCGGTGTTAGCCTTTGTAAGAAATTTTTGCATACTAGGCCTACTTGTTAAACACACTTCTGTAGATTCTGCTTGATATGTGCAATTCCTTCTTATTTTGTATTTTTACCAGAAGAGACCATAAACACTTCATGGTCCCTAAGGAAGTTTATCACGTTAATTGGTTAACATGCTTTTATATTGTTATTCAGGGATACTGTAAATATGCCGGAACATAATTACAGATCTGTGCTTGCAGATCTATGTCTCTTTTTTTCACAAAAGACATTCTTTTTTGGTATGATAAGTACAAGCCCTTGTTTTTCATACCATTTCAACTCTTACAGAGTTTTCTCCTAGAAGTGCATGACTAATTTGAATGAAGTGCTTCCTCACCTCTGACAATGATATTCCAATTTATCCATCAGGTTTCAAAACCATGTTTTCTTACTGTTATTGATCACTGCTTTTCTATACTGGCAGGAGTGAAGGGGGAAGCCCAGTACTTTCCTTTTGGCCAACAGAGTGCTGCGACACATTGTAGAGGCAGTTTAGAGTTATTCATATCTAGCACCTGTTTTATCACAAGTAAAAATAGGCTTCTTTGGAAAGAGATAGGAAACCCTTATCAGTGCAACGCTGATTCTCTGCGATCTTTTTCATTTTGTTATTGTGTATAAGAACCTTCTTAGTAACTTTCCTCTCATTGCACTTTGGCTTTCTGTTTGCATTTCTGAACCACAATGTTTGGTCTTTGGGTCCATTGTAAGTAGGAGAGGTGCAGTGATGTCTCTGTATCTACTGATGGTTGCAAAAGGAATTATTTTTATGAAGTCAGCCTGCTGTGTGGACACTGCTGGCTGCATTGGTTTCTTTCTGTTGTTTGCCATCAGCTCGGGATATGGCAGGGTGAGTCTGCCTGGATTTTGTTCTTCAGCCTCCTCTTTATGGATGTAGCACAAATGCCAGCTCTGAAGTGCTGGATCTGTTGGTAGCAGTATGTGCGGGGCTTTATCAACTTGTGCTACAGTAGTTAGGATTCTTCTTCCACTGTTTTTATTTGGGACAATGAGAGAGGGGAATTTTTAAATAGTGGCTCCTTTATTTAATGATATCTTGGGGAGGGGAGACATGTTTCTGATAACAGCAGTAGTCACTTTCAAAGTAAATCTGTATAAGTTAGTGAAGAGCTTGAGGCTGCATGTGCTCTAAATATCCAAGTCATCCTGTCTCATCAGGCTTGAGGCTTTGTGGAATCCTCGTTTTTCATTGCCTAGTGAAATTTATTCTCAGCCTAGATGCTAGATGTCTCTTGTACCCATGTATTTCTAGATAATTTTGCTGTTCTTAGAATGCTACTTACCTTGTTAAAAAGGGGGCATTCCTGCCCTTTTTACGTGATCAATTTGTCACTTTCCCAAATAATGGTGTGTATACTACTTTGGTGCTGCAAATGCCTAGCAAATTTTGGGCCACTTGAGCGTGTCTGCATGGTTCTCCTCCTCTCTTGGACTGAGGTTATCATGATAACCAGCTGTGTAGGATCCTCTTTGTGGCAAATGGAAATGAGAAGCAAACTGAATTCTTAATTTTCATTTGAAAGATGGATCTGGATTGGTTCCTGATGCCCTTGTCAGGAATTCTGGGAAGACATTTTTGCAGACACACATGCCCACCCCTGGGGAAACCTGTGGCACATCCTGCACAGTTCCTTGGTACAGTGAGCTTCTTATCCCCTTCTTGTTTCAATGCAAGCAAAACAAAACTCTCAAGCTTAGGTGCTTGTATCTTACACTCTCTGTTCAAAGTAAAAAAGACCGGTGGCTTTTGTTGGAATAACAGTCAATCCTTCTAAACAGTACTGTTCCCTGGGAAAGACAATTACACAATTGGCAGCAACATTACTACTTCATTATTGCACTGCCATTGTTAGTGACCTTCCTTGCCTTAAGCTACGCCATTTCCCTATCACATGACAGAAGGGTAGCCAAAGGTTTTCTCTCAAATTATTGCCAGCAGACTACAGGGATCAATGGTGTAGATAACTTGGCAATTGCAGTATTTCTGCAGTATTAGGTGCACTTTTTCTTACGTACTGTATGTGTTACTGAGAGAATTTTTGATTGCGTATATAAAAATGGTCATGGCAGTAGTTATTTTTACTTTATCTCATCTTCAGGGAGAAGCAGAAATTACAGTGCTCCTTCTCCTGAGAGAGCTAGTGAGAATTAGTTGCTCTTTGGTTGTCTTCTGTTATTGGCAAATAATAATCCCAGAGGAGGCCATGCCAAGTGGCGATGATATTTCCAAGGTCCGTATTGCACCATTCATTTGTGGATCTTGCTGCACTTCAGAATCTGCAGTGTCTCGTTCTGCCACCCCCCTCCTCCCCGATCAAATATTATCGTCTCCATTCTGTGAAATCGGGGAAAACAACAGAGGGGATAAATGACTCACCCAGAATTCAGCAGCAGCTCGGTAATAGAAAACACAGATCTATGTGGAGACTTGATCACACAGATTCCAGCTACTTTTCCAACAGCAAGGTGTTTTGGAGCCCCTCTCTCACTGGAGCTTTGCAAAGCACTTTCCCAAGGCTCTGCATCACTGATCCCCTCACCTCAAAGCCATGCTGATGGAGGCAATTTCAGGATGTTTTCCTTGATGAGTTCTGTAGTATGCAGGATCTGTTAATACCACCCCCAGCACAGAGCTCATTCCTCACCACAGGGTCTGTCTGTCCCTTTACCTGTGATGGCATTAATGCCAGGTGACCATATTTATATGGCTGACTGAATAATTTGATTGATTTAAGCTCTCTGTCTGTGCTAGAAATATTTGAGAATATACCGCAATTTTATCACTTTTATTACCTACTAAGCAAAATCTGTTCTACGTGTGTTTTGTAGACCAGTTGTGCATAGCTGACATCCATGATGAGGTTTTTCATTTGTGATTAGTAAGTTGTCTGTGATGTGCATTCCCAATATGATGGCTCCAAGCTTTAAATTTACAGAGGAGTGGAAAAGCCACTGAAATGTCAATCTGCAGGGGAACTAACTGCATGGATTACAGAGAAAGTAGGCTGTGGAGTTTTATAAAGCATTAAACCTTTTTCTTCCTGTATTGCATAATTATTAATCAAGGAATTATTTCTAGAAAACTTAATGGAACCATGTACTTTAATTGTTGGCTAAAATATACCAGTATAACTTTTGCTGTCCCTTCATTCTTAGTAACAATGTGAGCTGAGTGTAAGAAGTGAGCATAGCTCTTGTGTTCAAGGGTTTGACTGTTCATTATGTCATACAGTTGTTTCATGGCCAAGGATTTCTAGGATCCTTGTCTTCACATGTAACAGCACAGCCCAGGCTCAAATGTCAGAGTTCATCTGTAAGTTTTTAGGGTTTTTATTTAATTCGAGCATAAGTTTGTAGACTTGCACATTTATTCCTGCTGTATTCTCTTCTACTGAAACAATAATGCATGTTTGGCCTGTGAGATGGTATTTTTATTTAGTGTACCAGAATATCAGCTCTTTCTACTCTTTTTCTCTGTAATGCAAACAATGAAGTCAAGATTTTGCCACCTGAGGAAAAACTCTGGGTGTCAGCTTTTAGATTCTTGACAAATGTGAAGGCTGAGCATCGTTTGAGTGTTTGCCAGGTCTTATTGAGATGCTTTATGTATTATCTCTGTAAAAGAGAACAGAAGTCTTTAAGACTCCTGCTTCCTGGCAAATGACCATTTAAATCACCCCCAACTTGTCCCCCATGGGGTCATGAATGGATTTGGAAAATAATGAGTTGGGCATTTCCAAGTTTCTAATGTTCCTCTTCATGATAAAGACTGTTATTTATTATTTCCCTTTCACACCAGTATAACCTTTTTAATTTCTTGGATTCAATCAGAATAACCATACATCACTTTAAAGATGTGGGGAATGAGTGTCTCGTATCAACATAGCAGTTTAGCAGAGTCAGGAGGAAAGCGGAGGTTTCTTAAGATCAAGGGCAATACCTTGCCTAGAGAGGTGTATTATTGTGTCTCTGTCTGTTGTTGTACCTTGGTGGGGAGAGAGCAGTTATCTCTATGTCGCTTTCAAGTATTGCACAAAATAAATCAAGAGAGAAAAAAATCGTGTTCAGATTCTTTTCCTTTTCCAAGTGGAACCTACATATGCATATTTACACATAGTTCACTTCTTAAAGTTGGGGGGAAAGACGTAACCAGTTCCGTATCCCCCAGTCTGTTTGTGTGTTTAAGTAGAAAAGGTGTCAGTTCCAGCTATAGGTGCAGCATCAGCACCAGCTTCTGTTCAACTGGTAGCCTTTGGTTCATACTGGTTTGGGCTGTGAGGAGGTGACGCATCAGCCTGGTGTCTGATGCACTTGTCCTTTCCTGGAGTCTGTCCTGCATGCAGAAATCCCTATTGTCTGTATTCAGTTCACCACAGCAACTTTGAAATTTAAATCTCTGCTGTACTTCAAGTCAAACTGTTATTGAAACATCATAATGTAATCTGTGCCCTTCCAAGACAGGCTTATGCAAATATGCAAATACCCAACTGCTCTCAACACAGCTAGAAGAAATTCAGCCCTGATGATGATGTTTCTCATGGGAAAAGGCGTTCAGGCATGGGGTAAAAAATGAAAGTAAAACTCTTCTTTATCCTTTTTTTTTTTTTCCTGTTGTTTCCTACTAATCCACAGAGGGACAACACAACATATCAAATCTGTTTACTGTTTACTGTTTGAACAGTCAGGGATTTCTTGTAATTTAGGAAATGAACTGACAGACACAACTGTTTTGGGTAGACACTAAAAATATACACTGAAGGAACCACATAAGCTCCCAGGTAGAAATTAGTATTTTTTATTTTTATTTTTTTGCCAGTGCAATATATGATGAGAAATGAACTAAGCTTCTTCCTCAAAGTCACAGCTATAGATCAGCTAGAAGCTTGAAGGACTACTTAAATCCTGATAGGTGGCACATTGATCTATGGCTCCGAGAATTGTGCCATGAAAGAAAAATCAGCAAGATCTTCACCTGATTTATGTAGGCCAGACTTTTCTTCTGTGACTTGCCTTTCGAAGGTGATCTCACAGAGGCATAATTAAAACTTGATGAAGTTATTAAATAATCATGATGATTTGTGTCCCTGTGCTGCAACCATGTGTATGCTTTTTTGTTGCTCACAAATGTGGCTAGTTCCTGCCTATGAAAATGAAGGTTAGAGAGTGCTGGGCTTCAGCCCAGAAATTTTTCATGCATCTCTTTTGTGAAAGGTCTCCAAATTATTCTAACGCTGAATCCCTGTTTCAGTTTACAACTAGTCAAATTGCAAGTTAGTAAGACAAATCCACGTATTTTTTAATTAGTAAAACTCAGAAGCCTCTAAATTTGCCCACTCTGCAGAGAGAGGCAGTACTCTGGCAGTGGAGATGCTGACTTAGGGCTGGAGACAGTGGTATAAGACCACAAGTTGTTACTCTTAACTCTGCTCTGGAAACCACTAATAACACAGTATTGCTTTTTTCTTCATCCTCACCTTGCTTGTACAAAGGAGAAAGTAAGTATTGGGTCAAAGCTTATCTTTCATTAGATGTTTAAACACTGAGCAGAATGTAGGCCTGACCTGAGTTGCAGCCTATAGATATGCTATAATATAAACATTGCTGGTGTGCTTCATTTATGAGGTTTCTATTGAATTGGATTATTTGAACTAGAATTTTTGAGACATACAAAAAGCTGCCTTTGAAGTCAAACATATTTTTTTGTCTCTGCTATCTGGATGCTGATGGGATTTTGAAGAAGCTGTTTATCATTTGTTTTTCAATATTTCTTAGCATTTGTTTTGTGCTTTAAGACATTGATCCTGCTTTCTAACAGGCCTAACTTTCTCCATTTATATCAATAACAGCAATTTTCTACTCTTTCATTTTTGGACTGAAAAGACAAACCACAGTATGTTGTCTAGTTATACAAAAGGTAGGGGCCTGGCACCTCTGATTCTGCATGCGGAGTAATCAGCATAGTAGATACTGTTTGGAGCTGATTATCATAAGGAACACGAGTTAGAACTGGTAATCAAGTTTCTGAGAATCCCTAGCCTTTCCATTAATTTTGATTTATTGATTTTTATGAGTAGGAGCAGAGATAAGCTCTGGCTCTGAGGAGGATCAGAAAGGCCAGTGTGTGCCGAGGTTATTGCCTTGTTTCGTGCTGTGATTTATACAGTGAAGGTACTGGCTGCATTCTTCTGCTTGGCGTTATTTTATTTCTTCTCATCATTATAGTATTTCATGACTTAAAGACAAGTGCCCTCTGAGAATCTGTGCTGTTGTGTCTCTAACATTATTACAGGCTGAAGGTCTGACTATTGGAAGTGCTGAGCCCTTGCAGCTTCAGCTGAATGAATGGAAGCTGAAGGTGCTCTGAAAATCATGCCTGAGGCATTTTGTTCTTTTAAAGAGATTGTGCCCTACCTCATAAATATAGGTCTCTGCTTTGACTAATTCCCCATTGACTGCACATCCTTTGAAGTAAATGGAGATTATTTGATTAGAATGAAACCTATGCTCCAAAATTAACTCTCATCCTCACTACGTAGCTGAGGAATTGATTAGATCTTAGTAAATCTGATGTTAAAATTAAGCCTCAAATTTACAATTAAGCTTCAGAGTTTTGCTTTGTAATGGGAATATTGCATCTTGGGAAAGATCAGAAGCCACGTTTCTTGGAGGCTTCAGGTGACTGTAAGCAGAACTTGGGTTTCTATGTCAGCAGGTACTAACCTGGTAGAGGTAACTAAACATCCTGAAAGGGTGGTTTTGTGGCTAGAAAGAGGTACCAAGACCATGAGGTTGTAGCTCATACAGGGAGTCAGCCTGCCTGTGCCATTCACATCCTCTGCAAAAAGTCTTCATTCTAATTTCTCCAGTTCCACTGAGAGAAGGCAAATATCAGACAGTGATGCAGCTTCGAGAAAAGGAGTGTTTTATCTCCGTGCTGAATACTTCTGCCATTGTTGAAGAAAAGGAAGCTTACCTAAGCTGTGGCTGTTTGATCCTGAAGGAAGGGAAGATGCTGCTATATGGGCATGTGAGTGCTGAAAAAGACTAAAAGAGTACTGATGCAGAATTGAAGGATGAATCTGAGGTATATGATGAAGGCCTTAGTCAACTTGACCTGAGCATAAATATGAAACCTGCTGAGGTGGTCCTGCAAGTCATGGCAGGGTTTAAAGATCCTTTTCTGTCCTTGGCTGATGTTCCTTCTGTTCCTCAGGTTCCTCAGACAGGCCCAGATTTCAGCATTGCTTCAGCCCTGCCCTTAAATTTTGAAAATCCATTCTTCTCTCAAGGACATTCACAGTAGTCTTGTCAAATAGAACTATTCCTTTTGGGATCATCACCATTATACTATACTTTTATTTTGCCTTTGCTTTAAGAACCAGTATTCAATTAAAAAAAAAAAAAGTTAGATTTGTGTGTGTGTTTTATTATTATTTTTCCCATTTAAGATGAGGGGTAGGTGACATAAGATCCATTTGTTTTGCTTCCAGTTACTTTCAAAGAACAAATTTAAGCATGTACATTTTCATCTACATGTCTGTCTGGATTTCTCTGGTTACCTCTGTGGTATATCCATGTGCAATATGGTAGCTCATCTGCTGAGTCAGCAGAGCTTCACATTTCAGTGTGTACATTGATCTAATATTATGTTGTGACTGATCGGGTTTGGTATTTGGTTCTCAGGCAATATGGTACATGCTGTTAGCAGTGGGGAGGGCTGTTATTTTGATGAGGAGGCTTGAGCTTCTGCCTGTGTCTCTCTCTGTCCTGGTCTGAATGACAAAAGTTGGCACAAACAAAGCATCCATTGAGAGAATATTAAGGCAAACAGGTAGTTGCTTCCTCTTGCTGACAGTCTTGTGCAGAGAGGCACTGTGCTGTGTTTCATTGCCTTTTAAGACTGTAGTCCAAGGCTGGATTTACAGGATATTCTTTTTGACATCTTCTGCTATTAGAATTAGGATTCCTGTCAATTATGGTATTCACTAAGGTTTCTGGCTGTTTGTATTTTATGGTTGGTTGGTTGGTTTGTTTGTTTTTTTCTGTAGTTCCTGCCTGTAAATGTTTTATTCCACCGCCCCTTGTCTTTCTGTTTTTAGCCAGTGAGACCTGCAACGATTTCCATCCCATGTTCTTCACCCATGACAGATCGTTTGAGGAGTTCTTCTGTATCTGCATTCAGCTCTTGAACAAGACATGGAAGGAAATGAGGGCAACTTCAGAGGACTTCAACAAGGCAAGAAAAGTGGTGGGGAGGGAATAACTGGGCAGGATGTTGAAACAAGGCCATGTTTTCTTCCCTAGAGGCACAGGGATTTGCTGATCCTGCTTCTGCTGAATGCTGTGGTGTGTCTTCTGTTCAGATTCTTTGCGTATCAGAGTGGCAGCATTTAGAAAGTAGGGGTAGGGGATGGGAGGTGTAAGGGAGGTTCATAGACCTTTTTCAATCATGTTGCACTGCAAACTGAAAATAAAAACCTGTCTTGAGGGTAAATTCTGCCTTTTTATGTTAGCAATATTATGCTGAAGTGCTGCAGCCTCTAACGTTGTAAATAATGCAAACAGAGTGCTGCAGTGATAATTCTGTGCATCCCTTTCATTTCATACAAGCACTAAAATGGTAAAATATTCAAGAGTGGACACAATCCTGACAAAGTGCTGTACAGTCTGGCCAGCTGAAACAAAACAAAACAACCAGCCACTGGTATTGCACCCTTTTCATTGTAAGAGAAATCTGGAAGTTTCAGCCAATCTTCTGACTGACAGCAAAGCTATGGAGAACAGGGTTGTCTGTCTTAATGGGCCACAGTTTAACTGTCTAACATACCAGGAGGCTGAACAGTATCTTTGTCATTTTGTAAGAATGACGAACTCATGCTTATGTGGCCTGCTTGCATCTTCACCTTTGTTGGGATCCTTCAACTTGTTGGGAGCCTCTCTACCTGAGATCAGATGTTGGTTATAGGCATATTGGTTGAGAATGAAAAGTGAGACTGCTGCATTGTGTCAACATGTTCCAAAGAAGTGCTGTGATGTCACCAGACTCAAGTGCTATGTGAGAGCTAGTTAAGAATGATCACGCCTACCTTCAAGCTGGAGACACCTATTAATGAAATGGTCTAAATGTCCATTTTCCACTGCAGAGAGAAGGTAAAGCCTTCGGATACAGTGTGGAATAACCTTTGTTGATTTCTTTTTGGTAAGATAGTTAGCAGCAACACCTGAACCCTGGCAAAAAGAGAGAAAGGAAGTCCAAAATGCCTGCTGTTGTAGTTAGATAATCTACAGGTTTATTCTTGTGTGGAATTTCTGACACGCTTCTCTTTCCAAATGGTACACAAGTGCAGAAGGAGCAATTGTGAGATAATCCACTGAAGAGTATAGAAACCTAAAATCAAAAGCTTAAAAGCAATAACTTTTTTAAAAAGACTACCTTATAATATATGGTTGTTTAAAACAAATGTATTAATAACTGCCTTGTTGCTTATAGGCCTTCTGTCTCAGCAGAAGAAGGATTTGTGTATGTAACTTTCCACAACTTGAGTTGGAATATTATTAATAATCCTAGGGGATTCAGGAAAAAAAATGTCCTGTTTCTGGCAACAGCCCAGATCTCCCTAAGAGAAAGTACAGAAATGTATTTGTCAGTGTTAGACACAGCTGTGAAACTTTGTGGAAGATCAGATAGTTCTCTGATCTGATAAGTTGGTTGTGTTTTATGTTACTGAAAATCCTGTGACTTCACCCAGCAACTCTTTCAGGCTGAGCAGGGTAGGCAGTAGGTCCTGCTGTCTGTGTCACTGAAGGCATTGGAGGCCTTTAACTCCATGGGACAAATCTGAAATATGTGCCAAAGGCTACTGAGATTTGCGTGTGGTGGTGCAAATGGTGAGAGACCAATTCAGGATCTCTTCCTGCTGTAATGGGGAGGGAATACTAAACTCCTGCGACTCTTCTTTCTAGCAGTTCAGTAGTTCTGCTTATCTAAATCTTTTCTTTTAGTCACAAGGAGGTTTTTCTGCTCTTATCCACTTCAAATGACGTGTGGTGGTGATGTGCATTACTCAGCTGATAGCTGTCTTAAAGGGATCTGTAAGTGAAGCAAACCGTGTTGTTGTGTGGGCTTGTGAAGCACTTCTGGATTCGTGCAGGATGCGATGGGATGTAGTGGTACCCAAGGTTTACTCATCTGGCTGGTGGGTGACAGCTGCCAGCGCTGATGGCATTGCCAAACCAAACAACGCCATTTTTAATCCTTACCTGGCAAGTGGCTTTGGTAATCATGGCATGTTAATATTCTTTCTTCATCTCTTCTGTGTACTAAGGGTACCTGTTTTTATGCAGTGAGTTTTGCAAACTTGGCAAGTGAAGACTATGTGGACGCAGGGAGCATTCAGCTCACGCTTTCAGGAGTGAAGGGGAATAAAGCAGGGGCCTTACAAGATGCAGTAGCTTAGCTGCTGTGAAAAATTCTCTTTTCTCCTCTCTTTGTATTGCTATTTTTCAGTTTCAGTAACTTGATTGTCATGATAATATATGAAACACTACTTTGCTACAGTTTCCTATCTACCTGAGTGATGTGATCATTCATTTTCTTCCTCCTTCACTTCCTACCCCAAAATCTCCAAAACAAAATCGGAAGCTCCTGGTATATCGGGTGGTAACTCTTTGTTGAGATCTGGAGATTCCATTAAAAAGCTAATCTGTTTGCTTTCATCTTTAATCATAATGAAGAGAAGAAGCTTTTTGTTGAATTTTAAACTTTTGATTCATCACAATAGATTGCATACGAGAGGTGGTAGGAGGTCTGTGTGCACATATGAAGGTTTATTTCTTCATCTTCTGCACTTCCTCACTAAAAGAAGTGAGGTGATTGAAGAATTCCCCACTTCAGATCTTATTCTCAAGGGCTTTTTAAGATGCAGATTGACTTTCTTTTACTGCGCCATTGTGGTTTCTCAGTCCATGTTGTGGAGATTTTGTATAATTTTGTTCTTTTTTTTTTAACTTAAAAAAGAAGGCACTTTTTTCACAGTTGGAAGAATGCAATGATATTATAGTGAGACATTTATGATCTCGTTCTTCATCTCTGATTCTCATTCATTAAAACAGGCACCTTTTGTCAGGCTCAGCTCTTGCATTAGCAAAACTCATTGGATCTCTATGGTGATAGTATGATACTGTCAGACCTAAAACCTTTTTTTACAGTCTCTCAATATACTAGTAGATGACTGAATAGAATAATTCAGTCAGGCAGCTAAGCTTATATTATGCCTTTATAACATTTTAAGACATGCATAATTCATGTCTGGTGAGTTTTCTACAGAAATTAAGATGCAATGGGATAGACAGATGAGCAAGTGGCAACAATTCCATTTGAAACCTTTTTGTTTTTCTTTGAGCCTACAGATGATCAAAAGACACTTTACAAGCTCTGTCCTCCACAGTCATTTGTGAGCAGACAGCACGGTTTATGACTTCAAAAATGTAAAGCTTGGAGAAAAGATTATATAATTCTATGTGTTTTATTGCAGCAAAAGAAAACATTGTGTATAGATTTTGGAGATGGTGCTGACTGTAGGAAAGCTGTACTGATTTATCTCATACTCTAGCATCTAGAAACCTTCATTACCAGCCTGCCCATTTAAATGGGTATCCATAAGTCAGTTTTTCTTCCTGTAGGGGCCAGCTATACTCTGCTCAGCTTGCTCAAGGTAACCAGGCCCTGCTGTCACACAGGCTATGATGTACTGGCGGGTTGCTTTTTGTTTATTTTTAACATGATGATAGGTGCAATTCAAGGTACCTGCCCCACTGTAAAATTCCTCCCAGGGGGCCAAATTAAAGTACACTCTGAATGGAAAATTATGTTGGTGTCCACTAGTTGTACTTAGGTAAATACCGCTGTGTTGCCCTAATGTGGATTTACATTGAAAGAGAGATTCTGTGTTAGTGATCTTCTTGTTAAATACACCTATTATTTGTTGTGAGACAAGGAGACCACAGATAGGACATGCAAGGGATAAGATTATCCTCTCACCTCTGTTCTCCAGAGATTTGTCTGATGCTTTTTATAGGTTTGAAGTTCACATGCTAATAGGAAGAAGGGTGAGCAAATGGATTATCCTAATTGCGGGGCCAGCCATAGCTGGCCTTGTCTTGTTAGGCCTGCGGAACGATGTGAACAATTTGCTAATTCTGTGCCCAGTACCATCTTGAAAACAAAAACCAACAAAACAAAACAAAACAAAAAAAAAAAAAAAGGAGAATAAGAATAAAAAATACTGCTTCCAGCCCCAGTATGTAAGAAAAAAAGAAATTATTTGATTCACCAGCTAAGGTTTTGAAGCTGCTTTGTAGAGAATGGGTACAATTATAGCTGGTTTTAGTAGCGTATAAGGTAGTTTTAGGTTTTTAGATGGTCCCAAAATCACTAGTCATAACGAGGCACAGTTTGTCTTTTAAACACAACTGAAGCTGAGTAGGAGACACCAAAACTGAAAAACTGAAAGTCCTGTGGTGTATGGTGCTTGAAATCAAAATCTACTGTATTCACTGAAACTATAGTTTTAGGGAAAGCAGAGAAAGGTTGGCTAATGATGCCACTAATGCATTTTCCTCATTACTGAGAACTCAATTTATTTTGCCCTCTGGCCATGTGTTCAAGATCATCATGGTATAAAATACCAACTTTTAAATGTTCTGTGAAAATTTATTTTGTATTGCTGTAATGAGAAGAAAATTCTCAGAAATGCCCAAAAACCTCGGATGTCAGCATCTCGGCAAAGCTGTCATTCATTTCACAGCAGCAGTTGTGCTTGCAGTATCTGGCCATGTCAGCGACGCTCGAAACCTTAGCACTGGGTTCCCGTACAGGAGAAGGGTCTACTCTGCGAGGTGATAATATGTGTCTGTGACGGGTATACACAGGAAAACACAGTGTTGTGTGGTAATCAGTGTACAAGATATTGTTCACAGTGGCAGCAGATGCAAACAATAAATGCCCTATGTGAGTCCTGTAATTAAATACCAAAGCAAACAGCAAGGCACTTGATAACCAGAAAAGATGCTTATTGCTCATGCTCGGACCCTGTGAACATTTTTCCTTGCTCTATGACAAGATAACAGAAAAGGTAACCAAGCATAACATAAAAACGAGAAATACCATTTCTCTGTTGGATGACGGTTCGGAAATGCCATGCCAGAGGTTTCTCAGCTTCTCAGTGTTGTCACGCTTTTGGCAGCTAGAAGATGAATAATTGCATAAGGCTGGGTTCAAAGTATGACTAAGTGTTCATGGGCAGGATTTTAAGGAGAGGAACGTGTAAGTGATGTTTTGTGTGGAAACAGGTGTGGTGGGCCAACACTGCCGTAAAGTAGCGCAAGTTGGCCATGTGGAAGCAGAAGCCTGTGCAGGGTGTTTGGAAAGCGGTGTCCCTCAG